>VCRD01002150.1:65644-98143 GCA_006783055.1 Trinorchestia longiramus
CCTACAGCCCACCCTGGCCCTCACTTCTTGCCCTCCTACAGCCCACCCTGGCCCTCACTTCCCAGCCTCCTACAGCCCACCCTCGCCCTCACTTCTCGCCGTCCATGTGTAAGGTGCCCTCGAACTTGTTAAGATTGTTGTTG
Organism: Trinorchestia longiramus; assembly: GCA_006783055.1. Taxonomy (NCBI): domain Eukaryota; kingdom Metazoa; phylum Arthropoda; class Malacostraca; order Amphipoda; family Talitridae; genus Trinorchestia; species Trinorchestia longiramus. The sequence goes on from VCRD01002150.1 coordinate 65,788, forward strand.
GGAATCTCACAAACAATCTCGCCGTCAAAAGCCCCAATCCTGGCCGGGTCCTGGCCCAGCTCCACCGTCTCAGTCAGACACTGTTTGCACTTCAGATTCGACTCCCTGCACACACACGCACTTCTAGTACTCAGTGCTGCTCATAGCTTTCATTGTTGGCAACATTAAGACATTTCAATATTTTGGAACACACGTGAGTATAGAAATGCATAGTAACCATGATAAACTATTCTCAGAAGCTAATTACAACAGGCTGTTCTTGAAGTACAAAAAAATAATCAGCCGTTGGTGAAGGTGAGGGCTCTAATCTGCAGTCTCTCAGCTTAACTGCAACTGGAGATTCTGTTATGTTAAAAATTATTCATTTCGATCTGCATTTCATCGTACATAAAATGAAAAGTTTAGGAAAATACAAAATCAATCGATCCTCCAAAGAGAAAATATGAAAACAGTTACTACATCAACCTGAAACAATAATATCACTGTTACTATTATAGTCTCTACTGTCATTTTGTTGCGAGTGTAATTCAAAAGTTTTAAAAAATAACCTCACCATTCACCCGTCCAGCTCAGACGTCTCGATGTAGCAGTCACAACACTCACCCGTCCAACTCAGACGTCTCGATGTAGCAAAGGCCGTTGGGCTCAGATGACGACAGAAGGAGGATGTCTGCAGCCACGAACTGGTCGTTCTCCATGCGGATGACGTCGCCCACCACCACCTGCATTCATGAATTACTTACGCAAAACTCGAACATGCCATTTCATACACTAGTATGTTTCTTTATTACTACAATAGCATACCTGAATTTTTGGAGGAAGCTAGAGATACCAACATAATGCATTAAATTGTTCCATAGTAAAAACCCAATATGTTTTCAGCATGCCTAATGTGCAATTTTGAATTTTGTTAAAGACATTTTTTATCGTCTTTCGGGTCAGTAATGCCAGAACTTTCTTGCTTATGGGGACCTGGGGTCGAACTGAAGCGGTCCGATTAAATCTCTTTACACTTCTAATAAGTACCAGAATATTTTGCCCGTGACGTTGATGTTTCGAGAAGAATTTTATCATTAATGCCCTTTAGACCCACGTAAATGTGAAGACAATAAATGATAATTGTTGCTCAGTGAATAGAGAAATTTATTTGAAATGATGACTGGGGCTGCGTACATGGCCATTTTCGAAGATCCTTTGTTGTTTCACTGAAATAAAATGATTAAAGAACCTTTATGAATTTTTGTTTAAAAAAATCATATTACAGCCCATCAAAAAGCAGGTGACACAACAGGTCTAGGAGCCTTGGCCACAAATGAAGCACATTTCAAGGGATTGCATTAGTCTTTTACGTATTTGGGCTTGAATGAAGTGCATAAATTCTTATAGAGTTTCAATATTTCGCTTATTTAAAGAAGCCGCACAGCCCGATGTGAATCTATTCTTCAGAATTTCATGCGTTCACTTAATTTGCGCGGTGAGAAAATAGGAATATTCCACTAAATGATGACAATAAAATCTAAAACACATGCAAGATATGTTATGAGAAAATGTAATTTTCAGGGTTCTCAACATTTAAATCTAGAATTATTACACAAAACTTTATAAAAACGTATATAAAATGTAATAAAGTAAATGAACTAAAAAGTGATTTTCATTATACGCTTTTAGAGGTGTGATGGCAGTTTTACACACGCCTTCGTTACACACGCACATGCTCGTACACGACGACATGAACTGAACGAAGTAAGCAATTATATAGCAAAGCACTATATAGCAAAGCACTATATAGCAAAGCACTATATAGTAAAGCACTATCCCCCAGTATCGTTCTTGCCATTGATTGAGTCTGATACATACAGGTACAGCGCGAGAATTTACTAATGTGCTCTCATGACAAGCGTTTAGACATCTGATTTAGTGTTTTAGTATGAATTTAAACGTGCAAATCATTTGCATTTCAATTGAAAGACAGAATAACTTAGCAGAAACTGGGCAAAGTCTTTTCAGACGAGATAAAATTAAGAAGTGAACATGAACGAAAATTATCAAACCAAAGCACAAATATGTACAAAAGTATAAGTTACATACACCTACCTTGCTCCAGACTTCCTCCTTGAGCTCTCCATCTCGCAAGACTTTGGACTTGCGTTTGTTGACTTGGTTGTCGCTGCGATGTCTTTGCTACAGGCACAATAAAACTTCCATTACTTATCACTGAGAGCAAATCTTGCCCACAAAACTACATATTGCTCGTTTACTTCTCGATGCAACGATAGACTGCATAGTTTTGTAAGCTTAAATAAAAAAATGTTATTGTAGTCGGTGTCTTTATAAGCCAAGTTTGACGCTTTATTGTTCATAAGAAATTGATTTTTATCCCCTTGAGACAACCTAATTCATTAACTGTGCACGTCTGTAAGACATTCGTAGAATAATCCTCAAATTAAAGATTCATTCTTTTTATCCCAATAAGACAGTGTGTTTCAAAATTAGCACTACTGTAGTGCGGTTCTCCCGCTCATATGGAATGGCCTGGAACACCTCTAGCACTAACAGAAATGCAGCACGCCTACAACTAGCATGATTTTATTAAGATAAGCATTAGTACCTCATTGAGCCACAGAGGGCATTTACTAACATCAAAGCCAAAGAAGAACTGTTATGCAATAATTCAATCACGTATCTCTAGCCTCATTCAATAATAAGACCACTTCCATGTCATAATTAATGAACCAATATGAAAACAAGAGATCCATAACCACATCACTTTAACACGTTGCCTCCGATTGCCTGATTGGTGTAAAACTTCACTTTGTACGCATAGTCACTAAAAGGATCTGAAAAAATTACAGAACCTAACCTAACCGGTACACATACGTACCACTTCGGAGTCAACGTGTTAACCCTGTTACTAGCATCACTCCTAAGTTATTGTGACAATATCACAGAGACTTACTGTCACAATTCCACGGCGCAATTGCCATTGACAAGACCACAACACAATTGCCGTGACATGACCACAACACAATTATCGTGACATGACCACAACACAATTACCGTGTCATGTACAACTCACGTAGTCATCATAGGCATCTTTGGCGCCGGTGACGGTAAGTACTCCGATGAGGGGCACGGCCGTGGTGATGGGGGTGAGGGAGGAGATGACAGGTATCAACTGCAGCACCAGCAGACATAAGAAGTAGAAGTTAGCCAGGCGCTGGAACTGCTCGAACAGGTTGTACGGCACGAAGTTGATCAGCGTGTACTTTGAGGTCTTGATGTAGTTTTTCTGCCCACAAACAAATCGCCAATTAGTAAACGTGTGGCTAATGAACACACGGAAAACACGCTATGCCCTAAGATTAAAGTAATGACACATCGTGTTATTTATAAGCTCCTACTTCCCCTGACCTGAAACAGGGAGTGCCACACCCAACTGAGAAAGAGGCATTGAAAAATGAGTGAACAGTTCAGGTGTTATTAGCGCAAGCAGCTGCAGCACTTCTACTATGGCGCGTGCAGGCAAGTCAGAAGTCAGAAGTAATAAACAATCTACACGATATAACCTACGCTTGTAAGCGTCGAGGGGAGCAGCTCAGTCTTGCTGTGTTCTCTAGTTGATCAGGCATCTTCAATCACTGTTCCGTGAGCAACTCTTCTGCACACCAAGACATGGTACGAGTTCTGACTTGCAGCCATCATCTGAGAGGCAACTCACACGGCTAGCCATCATTTTTTACACAACAAAGAAGGCAATTCTGTCCGGGATTCAGACTAACTGCAGAGGATCGTTAATTTAAAAATGAATTATTTTTCTACACTTTATTCGCTTCAGTAAGTGTACAAGAGCATAATATGAACCCCATCTCCATGTCACAGATCGCTCAAGCGAAGGATAACAATTCTCAACTTGTATACATCTTACAAATCGTTGAGCGGAAAACGGTTGAAAAGGATTTCAAAAACCGCTTCTACACCTTAAAAACGGCCTGGAGCAACCAATGTATGAGAGCAACTTCCATCTGAGGTGATAGCAACCCAAGGAACGAGAACACCTCTAGTCCTGAAGACCCCTGACATGTACGACATGCAGGCCTCAAAGTCACACGTAGACGGGTTGTGGCACAGCATGTCTTTCAAACACACAACGCAAGCGGGGTGAGCATACCAGCGCCAACTTTAAGCACCCAAAGCAACCAGGGTGAGCATACCAGCGCCAACTTTAAGCACCCAAAGCGGGCGGGGTGTGCGGAACAGCGCCCACTTCAAGCACCCAAAGCGGGCGGGGTGTGCGTAACAGCGCCGAACTCGAGCACACAAAGCGGGCGATAAGAGAGGCAGGCGGAGGCGCGCCCAATAATGCATGAAGGGCGCGTGTGGCACAGACGCTCGATACGGACGGCCTCTGGCTTGATCCTACAAAAGCGAGCGCACGCATGCGCTCACTCAACGCGCTTTTGTCGCTGCCATTACTCACATCAGTAATGTGTGACATGTGTAACCTGCGTATTGAAAAGCCATCAACAACTATCAATGATTTATATGCTCGTATTTGATACCTAAGCGTGTAAAAGATGTATGTTTCCACGATCTGTATGATGAGCAGTACTGAAATATTTTATCATCGAAATAATCGAAAGAAAACTTGACGTATACAGATCAAGAGGCTGGTGGAGGGTACATTGGTTTGGACGGACCCCACTGAACCCAACCAGTGCTGTGCTGTTTGCATGTATTACACGGCACTGGCGCACACACAAGCAAAACCTAAACGAGTCTGTTTTAATAGCGTCGATTACAGAGGCAGTAAGACAAACATAGTTTCCTTGTCTTCACCTGCCAAAGAGGCGCGAGTGCAATATAAGAATATTTCAGCTTGCGCACACAAATGGAGTTATGCGGATCTCAGACGAGGAAGTAAAATAGGTAAAAGCTTTAACTAAACTTACTCAAAAAAAACATATCACCTCTAAAAACCATACTTTCAATCACAATGCCACAAAATAAATCTGAAGGACACAATCTGAAAAGAACAGCTTAGACACAAATGCAACATCGTACCAGACTCACGCGCCGCCCTACAACTGAAGTGAACTCCAGCACCGCTATCGAGGTCGCTTCCAGGGCCGAATTATCGGCTGCAGCACACCCGTGTTCCCTCATTAATAATGAATCAGGCTCCAAGCGCACCCATGCAAAGCTGAAAAACTGATTGCACGTGTAAAATAACATCCAAGTGAACAAGTGTTTCTAAATTATAGTAATAACTACACAGCTCAAGGCAGAGAGTCCTCACAGGTAATTTATGACGTAACATAACTGAAGTTTATCGAGACTACGACGTCGGATCAAAACGCTTTATTTTAATTACAATCGAACTCCCAAGATGCGTTAAAGTCTTTTAACCTGGTAAAGTTGATTGTTTTTCGCCACAAATAACGTTCAGTGATAGAAATAACACATACGACTACAGCTAAACAGCTGCGCATTCTGTGACGGAAAATATAAACTTTTCAAGGGTAAGCTATCATGAAATACAAATTTACACCTCGATAACACTTGCACTTGCACGCAGCTCAGTAGCACGAGTCTTGCGTACGTGAACTGCTATCAAGTTTGCTAAGACGGTCCATGCGAAGGACGTTCATAAATCGAACACGATTTAAACACAGCGTTGGGTCAGAGTACAACGTTCATGGATGGTCGGTACGTAAGCCACGTCTACAATCACCGCCACCAATTGAAGTGCAGCACGGAATTACTCAGTAGCGCCACGCGTTATTTTATCAAAACAGGAAATCGAGACACGCACATAACATCAACACCACAGTCAGGCACAGAATTATCGCCATGCAAGCACTCCAACAGCAGCGATTAATCTAAGGGGAGCTGAGTTGAAGTACGAGGTTGGTGCGGACCACAAGGGAATTCATTTAGAAAGGAAAACGAGAATATATTTAAAACTTGTATCATGTATGATGGGAACCCACGCGGTAACAGACACATTCAAGTCAACTAGGCTGAAAATATCCCCAATTTAGGAGATCCAATGCGTACGATCGAACACGTCTGCACACTTTAACACAGTTGTTTCTTTTTTGAAGCGTAAAGGCATTAGGCAAACAGGGGACAACACTGAAGAGAATTGGAATTTTAATATTGCAGCAAACTCCATCTTAGTAGATTGTAGAAATTTGCTGGAGTTCAGTGATGGCACACAGCGTGGACGCCGTATTATAAACAGTAAAAACACAGATCCAGTTATAGAAAGCGTACTAAAATGCAGGAATGTAAATATTTGTGCAAATATAATTAAGGGATAAACTACATAGTTTATTTCTTATCTTTTGTCTCATTTGTACCACATAGACAAATTCCTTTAAGCGTGGGCTAACGAACATTATTTTGTTAAATTTTTATGTGAACCATCCTTCCTGACTAGTGGCGACACCACAAGGACAAGTAGCGCTGGTCCACTTATAATAAATGAGGTCCACAACACAGAACAATAGACTTGCCCTCATGCTTAAGAGTTTCGAGCGGTGCTTCAACCCCTGCATTACTGTGTCACATCAAGACCAGTGAGCGACCACGTCGTTTAGCAATTGTTGCATTGATCAGTGTTTAAATAGTGGATTGTAATTCTTCACCGCCGATGGTGTTTCATTCTTAAAAATTGGATTGTTTATCAACTGAGATATTGATTCTTGGGTGCTTTTCTCCCTTTATTGTGAATTGCTATCTTTTCCCTCGACGTTAGGGAGGAGATTTACAAGTTACGATACTTTTCCCAATAATGCATTAGCAATATCTTTAAGGATTATGAACACCGTTGTGTGACATCAAAGAAAACGACTACAGCTAGAATAGACTTGGTAAATATAAATTCCAGAAGGGTTCATTAATTCCAAACGAGCAGGCAATTAGTATCAGGAATCGGAATTGAGTTTCAAGATGAGATTTAACCATCAAAGTTAAGTCCACACAGAACATTGTGTCGTACTGCTGAAAGAAGTTCACTTACAGTACTTGTAGTAGGATCAACTCGTCTTGCTTGACGCAGCATGCTCACACAATACCTCACAAAAACCATGATAAAGCAGGTATAGTTATGGAGTAAAAAATAGAAAATGCAAATAAACGATACAGTTAATAGAAGTGAGTAATTTTTGCATGATTGAAAATTATTTGCGAATAAATGAAGTTAAAAAAACAAACAGGGAGCTTTCTGATACACTGCTACAACTCAATTAGACGAGCTGTTGCGCAGCTGGTGCCCTTATCTGACTTCTCGCAGCTGGTGCCCTTATCTGAACACTAGCAGCTGGTGCTCTTATCTGAACACTAGCAGCTGGTGCTCTTATCTGAACACTAGCAGCTGGTGCTCTTATCTGAACACTAGCAGCTGGTGCGCTTATCTGAACACACAGCTGGTGCTCTTATCTGAAGGTTGTGGACGGGTATTGAACACACAAAGACGCAGGCCGTAGTCACGCTACACACCAGAAGACTAACACACACCTCATGATACAAGAGGAAGGCTTCACCATGGCGAGAGTGTGAAGACAGAAGCCATTCGTGCACGACAAGACAGTGCAGACCGCACAAAAATACCCCAATAAACAGACCTATTATCAGTGTGAAACTCCATCGACAATGGCAACAATTTTTCAGTGTATCTTTGATACTTTGAAGTATTTAATGATCTTGAAAATATGTTTGGTAAATTAATTATTATAATTAGGCAAAGAGAAGAAACTGTGTGATCGATTCAGTACTGAAAGTATATTTCAGTAACTGTCGAAAACTAGTACGACAATTTATTATAATTGTTATTTTTAGGAAATAGTTATAAAATGATTATATTTTTGCTAAATTGTTATCAGCGTGGCAACTGGAGCGAATGAAAGCCAATGAAAGACATCTTTTAACTCAGCCAAATTAGAAGTTTCCGCACCACTCATGATGCATTATTGTGCATCAACACAGTGATGTGATGTCCCAGCCTTGCATCACAGTGATGTCCCAGCCTTGCATCACACAGTGATGTCCCAGCCTTGCAACACACAGTGATGTGTTTCCTAGCCTAACATCACACAGTGATGTGTTTCCTAGCCTAATATCACACAGTGATGTGTTTCCTAGCCTAACATCATACAGTGATGTGTTTCCTAGCCTAACATCACACAGTGATGTGTTTCCTAGCCTAACATCACACAGTGATGTGTTCCCTAGCTCGCTCCATGCACTAAAATCAAGTCCAGAACTACATTCTCAGATGTACAGAATGCTCAAAGATCAACGTAACACTGGACCTCGTCTACGACTGCCCACATCTGACAATAGTGTTGACTAGTCGGAAGAACCAATTAAGTGTTTTCAATACTAAAGGTTGGTATATAATAGTGAGTTTATAAGTGCGTCAGGATCACTGCAATACTTCAACTGAAGGATGGTGACGCAGTTCCTTTCATCCCACGGGTTCCTAACGAATGATGCCCGCCAGATCAATAATGACAGAGCACAGAAAAATGGGTCAGTAAGACGTCGGTTCAACGTCCTTCTAATGTGAACTGACGCCTTACGTCCGACCAAACGCAACACGAAATAATCTGTACTAGAAAATACGGCAAATAACTCGTAGTTTAAATGCAAATCTAGAAGATGGGAGGGGAATGAAAAGGCCATAAAATGTTCGTTTGACGGGATGATAAAACGAGAAATGCACGCTGAACTGACATAAAACGTCAGTTTCCCTGGCAAGGAACAGATTGTATGTAAATGTGTATACAGGCCAGCAGGCAGCGAGGTACACACGATTATTTCCTGCGCTTCTGGCGGAGATCGATTATAAGAACATCATACTGAGACGCATGTTTCGCAAGTTTATTTCATGAAAAAGCCAATCAAGAGAATGCTTCTGGTGGTTAAAATATCCCGCATTTAATTGCGAGTACCTCAACATTTTCTTCTATTGCAGTATTTCTACCGGTAGTACAAAATGAGTTTATAGTACATTTAATTCTGTTGAAATTTAGCTGACGTTGAAACGTTGAAAATATAATGCATGACTTAAATTTTCAGGTTTTTCTTCACTCTGCACCAATTATACCCGACCAACGCCAAAATTCTATGCACAAACTTTTCGATGAAGAGTATCTAGTTCATTAAATAAAACACTTTGTAATGCATTAAAAAACATGCACTTACAGCCCATACACACATCTTTCAGGGCTGATGTAAAGACTGCACATACAAGAATGATGACAGGAGAAGACAGCAGAAGAAAACAAGTGATGTACGACGGCAGGTCATGATGCTTACAGTGGCATGTTTATAGCTCCATGAGGCACGCTCAAATGTGCACTGTACTGCCCAGTCACATGTACTCTTTGTTACACACAATGGAGCGAACACTCGAGCTGCATCTCAGCACCATTTCTAAGCTTGGGTTGACACTCGAGAAGAAGCCACAGAGCTGTAACTGTGTGCAGGAAAATCAGATGAGAGTTGCATGCCAGTGCTTGAAATCAGCTACCAGCTTCTTCATTTGCGCACGAGTATAAATCACTGTTCTGCAGTCGCTCACGTGTCGGATGGGTTCCCTTTGACTGAAATGGTTTCAAGAGCTCAAGTTTTTCTCGCTTGTGATTCGCGAATAATGGTCTGAGAACACGCACGTGAAATAAAGTTACACTTTTTGTAGTAAAAATCTTTACTAGTAACAACAATAAAGACATTCACATTGAATGAGTTAGTATAGAGAAGCTGGTCCGGCAAACAATCATGACAATGGTCATCAATAGGGCAGTCATTCAGTGATTATTTTTACTTCCATACAGCCAACTGACTGTTCAAAAACAATTCCGACCTAAAAGTGCGAGTTCAGCTTCTGAAAAAAGTCAGAGCATTGTTCTGAGGTTACGGATCTGAGAAGCAGCTACATTGATTTACGATAGCAGGACAAGCCTCAGTAGCAGACAAATGATGCTTGCAGCGAGTGAACCACGGACTTGTAGGTCGAGCATGTTCACTTTCAGCACCTACAAAATAATATCCATTTTTAAATAGGGTCGTGCGCCGCTCCGCCACAGAACATGAAGGAAGTGAAAATCAATGAAGTCATACTCATTGCGATGCAGATAAGAGCAAACGTTCGATGTCATCGCCTAGTCCTGCAGTAATGAGGGCAGCGTGTAGCACGCAACTCATCACTCACACACAGGCACACAGCGCGTGCACACACAACATGGACAGTCCTCATGGAAGAACTAGACTTAACTGAGACAACAAATAAAGTTCATCGCCAATACAGGAGCATTTTAAGTAATTTTCAGTACAGCAAACAAAAGATATATTGTTTCATCATATTCTAAGTGAAGCAACTTGAAACTACTAGAGTATAGGTCATACCAATTGTCTTCAAAAATACAATTTTAACTATTTCTAGTTAGCTCTAACCTATTTGTTGCGCTCTTATTTTTCATGTGACGTTTTATCCTAATGATACACCTATGCTCGAAACTTTTTATTTGAAATCAAAATTCATTTTTCATTGCGTTGAATAAACATGAATAAATACTTTTTCAGTTTTTCGCTCTCTCTATTTATTGAAACGCAGAGACATCGTGATCAACTGTCAAAATTATTTGTCCACGTTGGTTTACTTGACACGGTCACAGAAGAAATTACTCCTAATAACCAACCCGAACAACCACAACTGGGAATGTCCAGAAAAATAAAGCAATACACAGTCAACCTGACGAACACCAGACAAAGACTTGCACACAAGCAGCCTCGACTAGATCCACGGTGCATAAAAACTTGACAAACCAAGATCAATTGTAGACCTCAGTACACGGGACTGTGTGTGTGCGGGTCATGGCAGGAAATGTCTACAATGGCTATGACCTTTTAGAACTCGAAGTAATGGAGAGGGTGAGTTAAGTAAGACGAAAGTATTGTCAATTTTCCCTTTCTAAGCCCATCAACCTGTTACATCAGTGTGCACTGTTACATAAGAGTACACTATTATACTAGTGTGTACGGTTACATCGGTGTGCACTGTTATACTAGTGTGTACGGTTGCATCAGTGTGCACTGTTATACTAGTGTGTACGGTTGCATCAGTGTGCACTGTTATACTAGTGTGTACGGTTGCATCAGTGTGCACTGTTATACTAGTGTGTACGGTTGCATCAGTGTGCACTGTTATACTAGTGTGTACGGTTGCATCAGTGTGCACTGTTATACTGGTGTGTACGGTTGCATCAGTGTGCACTGTTACACCAGCTATTACCCTGACCTGTAGAAAGAACACAGCTGAAAACAACTTAGCCTCGAAAGCGTTGTGTCATTACCTAAGCGTTAGGTGTCATTACGCCCTCGCGGTGGTACGAAGAAAAGCATGAAAATGCAGAACGAGAATGCTTTCTTCCTTCAAAATTATGATCATTTAGCAAAACAAGAACTATTTTCATCGAAATCATTTAGGATGATACGAACAAAAACTGAAATTGAGCATCGTGCGGTCTCTGATGTGTTACACTAACATTCACGAAATATACCAGCCAAAAATTTCCCTAATATCACTAAGCACATGACGGTGTTACTAAATAAGAGACAATGTACAGTGATAGCGAGTGTGAGCAGTAGAACTGTCATGAGCAAAGTTTAAAAGGCAGTGTAACAACGCCCGCTACTCGTCTGGTCACTACAGCAGCGCGGACACGGTAAAGCTAGCAGCATAAAATTGCAGGGACAAAGCAACGGAAGCTTCTGGGCGACATTGTACAAATTAATTACACAAAGGTAGTCGCTCAAAACTGCGAAGGTGGATGATTGTGAGCAGGACAGTGAATGAACCCAGCTCGTCTTTCACCGCCTTTTTTCGACGAGACAAAGGAAAATTATGTGTTAGGAACAAACAAGCAAGCAGCAGTAGACTATCAAGTTAAACACAGAGTGCACAGTGTAGTGAACAGATACAGGCTGAGCTACTCCCGCAAACGCAAGAAAACGTGCAAAAGAATTCTGCAACACGAGGAGCTTTACGGCATGCCATGAAAGTTTAGGTGGTGTATTTCATCCGACCTCAAAAGATGGCGAGTTTATGAGTCCCTCGACGGGGCGAACGTTAATCTAGCACAGGCTCCACTGGGTGGACATGCAGTCACCTTAAGTAAAAAGAATTTCTTAGACTTAGTCATAATTGAGTTAGGAGTCTACTGAAGCACGAAAGCTTATACATTTATCAAGTGCAAGTCTCACACGTAACAAAATGGAGAAGATCAGGATTACATGGTTTAAAGTAATATACAAAAATAGGTTTTGCTCAACGATTTCAAATGTATTTTTCTTACAACAAATTAGTAATGAACGAGCTACGAATAAGGAAGAATTTAAAACGACTCAAAAATCAGAAAGTAACGCTGCTTCCATCAATAGGTTCATGAGGAAGAAAACACAAGTCACAGGAACGTAAGTCAGTCAGCTACGCAAGCTCAAGAGCGCATGCGGCTGCACAGAACAAAGTTTGAGTAAAGTGAAAGTATCAATCAGTTTTGGGTTCATAAAGGAGTCATGTTTAACTGCGATTGGGTCAGAGTGAGGCACCTCAAATTAGCCGGAGTTGTGTGTTCTCCACTACACTAGTAAATTGGTGGTGTGAGTTTTTAACATAAAACCGCAGTTGAAAAGTTTGAATTAATCATCAGTGAGCCAGAAGAATAGCTAGCATAGTGGGCAGCATTAGCACCATGGCCACACATGTACGGTGTGACGGGTCAACACAGAGCAGGCCATTCATGCAGAGCATGCCATCCACGCACGGCATGCTATCCACACAGCAGGCCATTCATGCAGAACATGCCATCCATGCACGGCATGCCATCCACACAGCAGGACACATATGTCATGCATGAACGACAGGCTATCCACACACGGCATGTCATCCACACACGGCCTGTCATCCACACACGGCATGTCATCCACACACGACATGCCATGTATGCACAGCAAATGACGGAGAAACTCCAGTTTTTATAACAGATACATCGCGCCAGCAAAAGGCAGGCTCATAAGCATGGTTTCAAGAAATTTGTCTCCCAGATACTGCAAGACTGTGTAAGATTGTTCTGATTGGCTCTCGCGATGCGTGCATGAGGCAACCGCAGCGTCCAGGCAGCCAGTCAACAATTGCTTCAGCTTAACCCAAAAGATGCTCACCAAAGACCCTTGCAAAAATGCGAACCAAGTTAAAAACTCATTTAGCCTGGGCTTTCCCTTGAATGCAGGATGAAAAATTCATAGGACAATAAGACGTGGGCTTTGCATAGTAAATTTAAGAAAAAATTCGATGAATATAATACGGGTTCAAGAATTACCTCGAACTAAACTGCAATACTAAACACGACCTATGTTATGGAACCTAATTAAATAAAATAATAAATAAATAAATTTCCTAAAGATATAATTATCTGATTAATAGAAATTTATGACAAAGCTCAGAGCACGCACTGCTGAAACACGAGTCTAAAAAATCATAACCTTAAAATAAAAAATGAAAAGCGACGTGAAGAAAATAGTAATCATCCTGCGTAATCTGTGTAAGCTCCGAGGTATCATTTCTTGAAACGTTGTCGAGTGCAACCAAAGCAGTTTCCGTTGGTTTGTCCCAGACAAGTTGGGTTGTCAAAAACAGGTTACAAGTGTGTGAGAACTACGCACAAACTTGGTGCATGTAGTACGAAGTGAAGAACACGAATAGAAATGTGAAGAGTAGGCGTAAAGAAAAACAAGTAACAACATAAAAATGAAGAAATCCTTGTAATGAAAGAAAGTACTATGCACGTCTTAAAGAAGAAGGATAACATACCTGGAATAATACACGACTAACAGTACTACACGTCAGACGAAATGCGCAAGCGGAAGATAGACCGTCGTATCCATCGAAGCAATATACAGTATTTAATCTATCGAGTTCAGCGTTTAGAGACTATGAAGGCAAACAATATCAGAATACAGTGAGATGATAATTCAAGAAAAACTCATTTATACACACAATATCAAAGAACTGCTAAGGACGAAAGACTTTTTAGACCCGAGAAGTAAAGTAGTCTTACTGGACCCTCAGTGACATCACTCATTCTTTCATGTTCACGTACGATAACTTACGCACAACGTGACGTACACTTCAAAATATTTGCTTATCTACAGGGTGCCCATAAAGTCTCATAAAGTTTGAACAGCACCTTTTTCACAAACATGGTCCCTGAAACACACAAATGCAAAATGTGATTAAAAACTTGAATAAACACTGAATACAATAGAACAAATCTGAATAAAATATTTTATCAATTGCATTTATAATGAATACTTGAAATGGTAAAAGGACTTTATGGACACACAGTATAACTCAATACTGAACAGTGAGCCTGCCATGATACTCAGATGTCCAACTCAATTGGTTCACTCATGTCCCAGCCCACAGATTCACCGCAGAACAAAAGGACTCCGGGTTTTCAGAACTACACCACGCGGTTTTCTTCGAATTGAATCTAAGATCAGATAGAGCTGGGATGGCTAGAATATTGACTATTACCAGAATATAGACTGCTATTCAAGTGCTCACGAAGTTTTTGTACCAAAATTTGTTTAGCTTAGTTTCATGCTCTCTCTTAGGACAACGAAAGGGTAATACTAAATAAAGTTCGCGTTTTTTTCGGAGACATCTGTATATTTTACATACTCATGATCACAGAGGGTGAAGACATTGTCACGTTTATTCATTAAAATTACTCATTAACGGCCAGCCAATGCCCAACTAGCATCCGTATTAACGGGGATATGATCCGACTTCCACATGAACCATGCACATCATCAGAACATTACTATGGAATTACGTGAAGACGCTCCATACTGCACAATATCCTCAAGAACAGACACAGGCTCGTAATGAAGCACCAGGAGGGCACGTGTTCTGGTTTGTGCGTGCAATGAAATGACCATCGTAGTGGTTATTTGATCATTTAATCAGCGATGACTTGAGTAAAAACATTTTAACGTGGAAAAACTGAGTATCTTCAACTGCTGTACCAGACAATGAGAAAGAAAAAGAAGTTCCAAGCTTACATATTTTTGCATTCTCGATGTGAATGGAATTTGAGGCTACCTGAATTAAACAACACTAGCTGCACGCGCACCATCCTAGCGAATACATACAGTGAGAATACTAGAGACTATCACAGATACTGAGTTCCCTCCTAGTGGCATACAGAGAGCTCTGGGTGAGAACCTTTGACGCCCAAACTGAGATTCCAAGATATAATTGGACAGAAACTGAAAAACCTAAAATTCGGATAGGTACTTCGGCGAAAGAAAAATATAAACTTACGTTTTGCATCAAGTATGCAAAGGATACTCATATTCATTTACACTACTACAAATACGACAACATAGATACGCATTTTCTCATTCGGAAATCCTCGCTTCTTATGATGAAAAAATGCAGTTTCGTTTCACAGTCATTAAAAATGACACAAAATGTTGTAGAAAATAGCACAATATGTTCAATTTGTCGTGTTCCTATTTTGCAAACACCTGCCATATTTCATGTAAAAAGCAAAAAACTTCATCCTTTCTGATCGTCTTTGGGAATAAAACACAAAATGCGCGTTATTGCAATGAAAACAAACAACAGACCTGAATTTAAATTTTAGATTTCTATGAAATGTTAAAATTTACGAGAACTTTCTTTGTCTCACGCTACTAGGCTTTTAGAAGACCAGATACTTCATCACACCAACTATTTTTACCGCAAAATTTTTCATTTTGTGGTTGACGTTCCCGCACGTCAAATACATTGAAGGCTCAGGGTATTGGCGTGCTGAATACTTCAAGATGCGCACAGCTCTAAAGAATGACACAAGATTTGTTTTAATGATCATGCTGGCTGTCAATCGATAAACGATTGTTATGGCGCACTTGGGTACCCTGTTGAATATTTTCTGCAATCCTACGCAAATAATGACGTCTATACATTATTTGTGCGACACAGCTAGTGCTTAGCCTCGAACCTGCAACTCTTTTCTTGTTAAATAACTGCACATCAATAAAGCTTAAACGTATTGTACATTCATTGCTGTATTGTAGAATAATATTGTTAAGGACATTTTTTTAACAAAATTCGCAAGGAAAAAGACAACGCAAGGATGGTCACAAAGCGCTCTGATAACCGTAAAGGAAAATATCCTAATGGAACTTCTTTAACTACGATGGCGTGAGCAAAATAACCCTGAACATCCCCAACTCAAGTGGGTATAGAGAGTCAGGATTATGAAGCATCTGTCTTTGAAGCTTTGCTGCATTCTTGAGTTAATAGCAAGAACCCAGTCTTGCTGGACAGGAACAATAATTCAGTGAAGGTTCATGTTACTTAGCATACTGGAGAACACGAGTCCGTTAATAAGTAAAGCTGGTGCACTGCAACACAGGAAGATGGCAACGGAAGATTTGACGCACTGACTAGCACGGACAGCTTCAGCAGGCAGGTAACTAGAGGACTGCAGAGGCATCTCAAGACTCGTACATGCAAACGTACAAAACACAATGAAAATCCGCAGGAAGATATGAAAAACAAAATTTATCCCAGTTTATGAGTTTATTCATAAGTTATGAACATTGTGAACTGCATATGAAATAAGAAAAAGCCTTCACGATCAAAGAGAACTATCAGTTTCAAGGTGACACTTAACTCGGTTTGACACTTGCATTAGAATTGAAACTTCCGTGATAAGCAACCACACACCTTATCATAGTGCTAAGGTAATACAGATATGATATTATTGGAGCTTAATCTCTCAACTAGTCAAACGATCGAAGTATCGGATTGTGGGGAAAACATTAAAAAATAACTGGAATAGGAGAAAGAAAGCTGGTTCTATAATAGAATGATAAAAGGCATCGCATGATCTCAGGATCGGTCAAGTATTTTCAATGATATTGACGACACATACGGCATAACCACTTAAGCCACTGAAGAGTGTCTACTATGCCACTCAGTGGCTCTCACAAGAGCTAAAATAGTGGAAAGTGGAGTCGACAGATGAACATATGGATACCGCACAACTGCATGATAGTAGTGCCTCCTTCAGAAGAGAAGAAGAGCTCAAGATGAAGGAAATAGAAGGGACTACAGTAGTTACAGAAGCGTACCCATGCAGAGTTACTAGTATCACACATTGCTCAGTCTGGCAAGGACAGCGTGGATGCACGTGAGAAGCACAAGTCCCAAGCATGCTGGCAAAAACAAGACCTTTAGACTTAGAGAAGAAAAGATTAACACATTTCCTGTGAACCGACCCACCGGTGGGTCGCTCAGGTTAGGTTCTGTAATTTTTTCAAAGCTTTCTAGGGACTATGTGTACAAAGTAAAGATTTGCACCGGCTAGGCAATCCCAAGAAACGTGTTAAGAATCCTACCAACCGTTCAAGGAGCTTTATTCCCCACGAAGACAAAGCGAATGGTGAGGTGGTGGACTACCAGTCACGACTATCGACCAACTAACACGCAATCAGCAATAGGAACTCGAGATAGTGAGTTCAGCCACGTGGTCACGCAGATCGTTGAAAGCCTACCAAATGCCTGTCTTTATCGTTGATGCGAGTAGCGCTGCATGCACCAGACGTCACTCGTACTATCAAAAAAACAATGAAATAAATTTAGGGATAAACTATTGTTTCTAAAAATGTGTTTCGTGAACTAAGGAACAAGCAAATCACAAATTTTTAAAGACATTCATAGCGAAACTATAATACAGACACGCGCCTTGCTTCATTTCATTTACCGGTACATCTGCTAGTTAACATAGCTGCAGGTGCCGGCACAGACTGCACCTGTTTTATCAACTAGAATATTTCTTCGGCGATGAAGTTTTTTTACTATTGAACTTGAATAGCAAGGATATTTGTTGATACGAGTAACATCCAGTCGTAAAGAGCTCACAATTGGAGATTTCAACGAAATTCGTCAAATATCGGAAACGAGTATCAATGTTTTAGCGATAAATAAATTAATGAACATAAGCAGCACATAACCATATAATACATCGCACCAGGCCTTCTTTCATCAGAACTGTTCAACGCTTTTCAACATACGAACAAACTCACTGTTGTCTGCCTGAGAAAGCTGTTAAATACACGGCTTGAAAAAATAGCATTAGTGGAAGCAAGCAAATACAGCATTGTTGGTCTTGGTCAGACATCGATGAGGACTAGTTAGTTTAATCTCGATAAAAAAAGCCTGAATAAACTCGGCATGTCAACACAATGACCATCAGTAAGCATGCAATGAGCTCAACGATAACCATAAATTACGAGAAAAAGGCTTCATTAACTATAATTTATTCATTGACGCTAATTTGCTGCTTCTTTACTGGCATAACACAGAAATCGAATCCCACAAGCTAAATTTTTGAAAATATGATACTGTTTCTGAACAGATACGAGACCCTCGACGTACAAAACTTATTACGTTATGACATGTTATGTTATGATGACGCATTTCCAAATGCACACACGCGCAGCCATGCCTTGCAAAGGCTGGCAGTTGAGGAGCAACATGCACGAAGCTGACATAAGGCGGACAATGCGTAGGATGCATAAACACAATTGTTGATCTACATACATATCCCTTGGTTTTTGAAATCTCAACTTCTGGAGGCAGTGATCTAGCAATGGCTGGAGGCCGTAAAACTTTAGCAGGTTAAACGCATAGTCATAGAAGTAAATACTTGACATATCAATAAATGAATGGAAAGAATGTTCGAATTGAAAACTTGCTTTGAACTAGCTACCAAACTTTACTGAGCTAATTGGCACTAAAATTCCTATACCTCGCTTTGAACAAAATATCTAATGGAATAGAGTAAGGCAATAGAAACGAGCCGTTTGGCCTATTCTTGGGTTCATACCCAAGTCCCATGTAATCTAACGCAACATAACGTAACCTAATACTCAATGAGAAAGATTTTCCTTCTCGTTCGCATTTGAGATATGAAGTGAAGGAAGACGACACCGCAACCTCGTAATAGAATAGAATAGAATAGAATGAGGCTATAGGAACGAACCTTCTGGCCCATTCTTGGGTCGGATAATTACTTCGATAATTATTCGGTTGTTTTACCCAAGTCCCATGCCGTATTTCTAGCTGCGTCAACCATGTCGGCAGCGGGATTCGAACCCGGGTCTTTCTGCTCGCAAGCTGATTCGCTCACCAGTCGCCCAAGCTGGTGATGTTAGGTTTAAC
Source organism: Trinorchestia longiramus (assembly GCA_006783055.1). Taxonomy (NCBI): domain Eukaryota; kingdom Metazoa; phylum Arthropoda; class Malacostraca; order Amphipoda; family Talitridae; genus Trinorchestia; species Trinorchestia longiramus. Next base: position 85,094 of record VCRD01002150.1, read on the forward strand.
CCACAGGCACAAGTTAGGTTTAACCCACAGGCACAAGTTAGGTTTAACCCACAGGCACAAGTTAGGTTTAACCCACAGGCACAAGTTAGGTTTAACCCACAGGCACAAGTTAGGTTTAACCCACAGGCACAAGTTAGGTTTAACTCACAGGCACAAGTTAGGTTTAACCCACAGGCACCAGTTAGGTCATAATCAAACTGTGAAACCTAGAACATCGTTGTGCAATTTTCTGTGCGTACAAATAATGATAATTTGTAACCTTGACTTCGCAATAATATTGTAAAATGCTTTACATTTTACCTTCCAGTTTACTTACTAACACCATTATATGACGTAGGCAATCCTTAGCTCCCTCAAACACTTGAATGAATATTTAATATACAAATAAATCCGACCGCCCATTGGACTCCCTTTGTCGTCATCGGTACGTGTTTGCTATTCCTGCCCACACACAGCACGACTAGCACTCCTACATAAAGCAAACAGCATTGTAGCAACAATAACACAGCTCTACTTACCTTTGCAGAAATAAATATAATTTTTAAACAAGCATGAAATTACTTTCACCACGTCAACATTTTTGTGGATACGCTAACAAATTCACGTACATAGAGAAATTTTCATTTCATACCGACGTACACCAAACATAAAGCCATAAAAGTTACTGTCGTTACAGCCCTACAACACAATCATCAATAGATTACTTTCTTGCATGCTAGGTTTGCCATTTAATGTAATAGAATATTACAGCGATATAATGGAGACTAGTCATAAATAACATTTGACTAGAAATGTTTTATGAAACCCAAAACCAATCAACTTTGACTTCGATGAGTGCCTGTGGCAGCAAAATAACCATTGATCAGTTAAAGAGTGACTGCAGACCTGCAGACTGAACACCGGCTGAACTTATATACAAACTGGTCGTATTTACCATCACAGGAGCACTACAATACTTGGAATTTAATTTCAGTGATCTTAAGTTTTGTATAAAAAAGGCAATTTTACAATATAGTTAACGCTATTATTCATTCAAGCTTATTTGAATGTTTGTTTGGTGTCTCTTTAACATTATTATCATTATTATATTCTTAGTTTAACCACTGCAGCCACAAGAAAAAATCAAACTAGCTTACTGTAAAATTTCATTCACTAACCCTAGCTTATCTTAGTTAATAGAAATGCATAGATTTTCCCAAACTTGGTTTAATATTTCACTCCACATAAAATAGTAAGATTGCTACACGCACACTATATCAAGACAGGAACTATGCCAAGCACATATGATCCCTACGCGTACTCACAGCATAGCGGAACTGAGCGTTGAACGCAGGGTTGTTCGGCCTTATTCTACGCTCCGTCTCTGAAAACAGATCATACAACACAATTAATTGTAGTAAAGCTGGTAAGTATTCGAAGTGGTGAAACCGAATACGATTAACACGGGATAATTAAAACCGGGGGTTACGGACTGAAGTTGTCAATACAATTTACACATTTAGAATCAAAATATCTTTACCTGTAAGGATAGTATCGATCGTCAGAACTTTTGATTGCATGTGTACATTAAAATATAGAGCAATGGATAATAACAAGTTGTAAATAAACTATAAGAGAGCATTAACAAAATACAAAGTTTATAAATAAAATGACACGTTTTGGAACGAGTATTCTAGGTGAAAATGGTGGCGGATCTTGGAGTAAAATCAACTGCTTTCCGTATCGCAGCAGTTGAAGCAAGGCTTCACAGTGCACATTCATTCCTGCAAAGCTTGTAGGTAAACATCAATGCAAGTCAGACAACTCTTCCCCTCACAAATCCATAAAAATCCGATTTCAGGTCGAAGCCTGAATGGACAGGCTGTCGGTCAGGTATCCATCCTAACAGTCACGGCACGTCATATGGATCGCTATTACCGTGCAAGATGGTACAGAGAGAAAGCCTGATTATAGCAGAGTGGAGAAGCCTAGGTGAGAGAAAACTTACCATGTCTTTCACACTAGTGCTGATTAGAGTAAAAGGGGTTTCCACTGACGATTCATTGATATGCATGAAGTGCAAAATATAATAGAATAGCTTCAAGAAACGAACAACTGTACAATAGAGTAAATTAATGGGTGGCAACACGTGTTGTCGGTGAAACAAAGAATACTAAAACAAAAAAGTTAGACAAGGGCCCCCTAAATGTAAAACTAAATCCAATCCATAAAAAAATCGTTAAAGCTTTGCTCAATCTGTGCTGGGTCACAAGGGAAGCCTGTGAGGCAAGTTCAGTCTCACAAGTAAGAAGAAATCTGACAATCAACACAAGTTAGAGAGGAGCTCTGAGTACTCAAATCCTTAGCTACGCAGCAGCACAACACCAAAATTACATCGCTTCCTGAGAAACGCATCGATGAAAGCCCCGAACAGAGATGATACCTGGAAGACAGAATTCCAGAAAATTCCATCCTGGAAAGGCAACGAAGGAGACCAATGGTAGGTGCGATGACTAGTACTAAGACGGCAGAGCATCAGAATGTCACATCGACCATGAACTTTACAGTCACAAAGGACACTCACCGAGCTCGTCATTATATTCATCCTCTTCGCTTATTTGCGTTTATCGGCTCGTTGCCACCAATAATCTATTATGTATAGAAAATTTTATATCATCTTCGATTTCAAGCGCACAGATACCAGAATTAGGCGCTCATTAAGTGCAGCGACCAACATTATTGTGCTTCATGAAAATACCAAGTAGAAAATTTATAGCACGTGGAAAACAAAATAAATTTTAATCGAGTGCGCTCTGATTTCACAATACAACTGACGTGGTTTTCATGACGACCATCGCAGTAATTTTTATTCAAACTACGGAAATTAAAACAAATATTTCACAACTCAGAAAGTCAACTCAACTCTACGGAAATGTTAACAATAATTTTACTATCTAAAACCAATCACTGAGATAGCTACATCAGTTATGATTCAAAGAAAACTAAAATTAAGGAAAAACCAATGTAAGATCAACAAATTACGGACCTTTTTAATTTTGAGCTTTCATTTACAGAGAGTACGTACTTATACGTAATAAAATAACCCATCATCGGATTTGAAGAAAACAGGAATATTATTGAAAATACGTTCAGAAATGGTTGTGTTCAAGAGACAGTCACCATTGGTCAGCTGAATGCGTGTTCACACATTCTACTAGAGGTAAAAATGATCATACACGTGTCTGTCATCAGGGCCTTGCTATCAATAAGCCCGTATACACGCCAACACTGAGCAATTTTTTTAAGATTTGAATATATCAGATTTTACCACCCCGAGACACTCCAAAAACTACAATAACTTTTAACTGACGAGGATGGACATTAGCTGTCCATCCAGCGCAATAAACAGGATAGACAAGGAGAGCGTCCTACTCCAAGTATGATACATTGGCTCTCTGTGCGCCTCAAAACTATAACAACTCAAACGCCTGCAGCGAGAGTTAAAGAAACCAATAAGTCAGAACACAACTCCTGACGAGAAGATGCTACGACTTTAAAGAATATTTTCTAACAAAATAATTATGATTGTACAGGTAAGCCGATAATGTAGCTTCATTACACCTTGTAAATTTCTTTACTGAAAGCACTGTGTTCACACTCCAATTCTTATTGATTTTTGTAGCAGTAAAAAATTAAAAATATGTAGTTTCAGTGGCAATAACCAACTACCTGTAAAATAAATTATTACTATCTTGAAGTGTAATCAGTTTCGAAGGTAAGCAAGTAAGATGCGACATGCATGAGGCTACGCAGATAGTGGCCAACATCAGGCTGGCTTCCGTGTGTCCGCTGAATAAAATAAATATTACACAATTGCATGATAATTGCACAAGGTAGCGCTACAGTTCCAGGCATTAAAGTCTACACGAACAATGAATTGCATGAAAATAGATGCCGTACAATATTGACGAGCGACTGCACTTCATGGCCGGCAATGACACGCTCACAATAACAAAAATCCTTCAATTTCTGTGTCATTAAGGTTTTCCAAGAAGAAACATTACTGGGTGCTTTCAAAAACATTTCAGCGAAATTCAAATTATTGACAAAGAAGCTTCAAAGTAACATCAAGAAAAAAACGTCGTAATGTTGATAGATCATTAAATGTTTGTTAAATCATCAGCTATTGCTGATTTCAAACCTAATCTATTCTGGAAAGCGTACTGATCGATTCCGTGCAAAGAAAATCAGGTTCCTGTGATGCAGTGGCAGCCAAGCGCTCTGCCCCACGACACACACTCCCAAGGAACACGCTGTGGGCAAGGTTCTCTAGTCCTCTTTTTCCTCTTTTGTTCTGTCGAAAATTTCCCTCGTAACTGGGAAGTATTTCCTCCTTTACAGCGAAAATATTTTCTATCGCGTACCGAAACAATTTTCTTCTGTAGATGAAAAGCAATTTTCTTCCCATTACAAAAATAATCCCTCGGGAAGATGAGCTCAGGAAGTCCTACTTTATAAAAAGCTTCTACAGACGCCCACATCTGCTTCACCCCAGTATGTCCATTGCTGTCTACTGAAGCTACTTGACTCTATACTCGTGTTCCGTAAATATAAAGGCCCAATTTTTACCTAGTCTCACATTGTCTCCACTCCTCCTCGTACATACGAGCCTGGTACGCCACGTGAGTGCTCTGTCAATTGGTGTTTTTCTTAGTTGTAATATTTTACGCATGTTTTCTCGTATGTTTAGTCATGTACAGCTATGAAAGACAATTACAATGCTAAATCCGCGCATGGTGTGAGGGTGGGTCATCCACTGTGTCTCTTGAAGTGGTGTGATCAGCTCTGCCCCGCAATACAGATGTTTGTGATGTTGTTGAGGTATTGCTTGATAGTTACCTTCAAAATACAGTCGTGAGGAAACATGCGCTGTGAAGAGTCGCACATTTTTATCACAAATAAGGCATACGCGTTATAAACGACTTTCCATTCGAGTAAGCCTCTCAGTCGTCCCAGTTGTGTAGTGTTCTAATTATAATGCACTAAATTAAACTCATACACTTACACCACCAGTCACCAGCGAACACATGCGAGGCATCCACTCGGAGAAGCGACCTCCAGGTCTCCTGCTGCTCCTCAACCTTCGCACCGCATATTAATGTGAAATAATATTTCTTGCTTTAAAGTTAGTATTATTGACTAAATGATAACCATTTCCCAGAGCAAATTTTAAGCTTCTTCGAAATGGTGACTACTTCCGAGAGGCGCAACTAGATATTTATGACCAGAGCCTCGTTATCTACCTAGCAATTACTCCGCAACACAAGCCTCACTAATGCTAGCACTGAGCAATCCATACTTCAGGACTGTGAACAAGCATCCTGGTGGATGGATGCATGACAACCAATTGCCAGTTATTGTTTACCTTTACACCAAGATGTTGAATTAATTGTCAACACCGAAAATTTTAGATGAGACATTAAAATAATAATTTAGCCATTATTTTTTACTGAATAGTTCGAAATGTCGCCATCAAAGAAACGCATCTTCGGCTAGACGTATTACAATGATGAAAGTAATCTTTCTCTGCGCAATGACACACTTGCACTAAATCGATTCAATTAAGTAAAGCAAGCCAGAATTTTTTATCGAGTGAGACAAATGGAGAAGCTGACACACACACTGGACATTTAATCAACGTCATGAGAAGAATAAGGGACGACAAACGAGGGGAACAACATGATTTTTCAACCAACAATGAAGGGCAGACAAAGCATGAACACGCATAAGAAAATAAGACACGGTATGCATACGAAGGCAGAATTACAGGTAATGGAAGCCTGGCGAGAGAAGGCGTTTCTCAAATAATGGTCTGTTCCTAACATACGAAGTCCAGCGTACCATGAACGTTGGATTAACGTGTTTATATAGCAGAAAATTGTCACAGAATATCATGATCAATTCAGTAAGTTGAGTTGAAGATATTTCATTCTCACTCATCTTTGCTGAAATAGCTTACTGGTTTAATTACTCGAGGGACCAAATACCTCATCCTACACCATCATGGATGGCTAACAGAAGGTAGTGAGACATATTAAAGTACGCCCAGCACATGACAACTCATCACCGTACTGGGAGAGCGAAGATGTCACAGTACAATTCTTGTAAGCAGAGATAACCGATTTCACAGATCACGGAAGCGAAGAGTAACGCAGAACTTGCCTCATTGCTGACCTCATCGCACCTACAGCAGCGAGTTGGCAGCGCTGTGCAGTTACAATGAACATCTCCCGAGTAATTGAAGGAGAAACACTGCTAATTGAGCTCTGCAGCAAGTTGTGAACACAGGCAGCACGGCGAAGTGTCGCGCCAAGACAAAGCTTGTCTGATATTCATTCTATTTGAGGCAAGGGATTCGAGCGAGAAGGACGCTTGTTGAATTGAGTGGCACAGTAATTGCAGAAGGCTCTGATTCAGTTCCCTTCGAGGCATTAGAGAACCCAAACTTTAATTAGAGTGCGTGAGGTGAGGCGCCAGCCAGGATTTAGGACATCGGCACCGGGAACTTGAGCAGCAAGACCTAAATCCTCGCAAGTTTTTCCAATGAAGCCATCGACTAAATGAAGGAGTATAAAAATTAATTCATTAAACAGTGAAATTTTACCAACTTAGGAAATACTCGAGATGAATTTGACTACCCATTTACTTGCGCGTAATTAAAATCAAAGCACCTCAATATTCATCAAATTAACTGAGAAACTGAATAATTTCACGGCCTGATTTTGTGAGCATGCATAATAGTGAGGAAAGAGTCGCAGCGGCGAGTAGGTGTATAGAAGGAATCGATGGCACCGTCCTTATCATATCATCTCCGGAGGCTACCCAACTTGGGGCACAGAGCGCTCATCCAGAAAATTTCGTAACGATAACTCTGTGATTACGAAACACTCTTCCACAAAATTGTTTAAATTGTGAATTACTTTTATTCGTCGGTCTGAGCGACAGTCGTCCATCACATCAGACCATCTAATGCCTAAGAGATGCGAATGATGAAGCTAAGGTATGGTTGCAGGCATTACAGAGGAGTGTACTGAGCACAATACACGCCTCCTCACAAAATAAGGCAAGTTCCCAATACAGTTGCACTCAATCATCGTCTATTATTTCCTGACGCAGCCCAATAAAGGCTTGCTTGTCTTGTATTTTGCCTTCTCACTGGAGCAGTGATAGCTCGTCAAGAGAACAGCATCATAAAGTGATGGAAGTCAGCACGCAAGATCTGCTCACCCTGAATATGCGCTTCTCTCACCCATAAATAATGGACAGAAGCTTATGATCGGAGAGCAGTGCTGAGCAGGCGAGTAGACGCCCTTAATCGTCTTCCCTTCATAAGAGAGGACAGTATGCAGCAAGTAGGTTACAAGAAATCAATCATTTCTAAAACACTATTTTTCGAATTAGTTCCGTTTTTGCCACGTTTTTCAGAATTTTTACAAGAATATATTTAGTGTAAGATTAATCCATCCATAAAAGTATTTAAACATGTTCTGTGGCAGTGGATTAAAATGGTAGTGAATAAAATGGTAATGAATAAGCTTATCTTCTCATACTCCAACTTTATTGATGGATTAACGGTGATTTCCGTCCAATGCTAAATCTCTTAAAATAATTGAGTTATGTGTGAAAGTTTCCATTCATCCAACACCGAGGTTGAACTAGGCAGTAGGAGAGGCTCTAAACAGTAATGACAAAAAAACACAATGATAATTTAAAGCCGTTGAAAATGTTTTCAACTAAGTAACAAGATATCATTTCTTCCTCATAATAATGACAGATTTTTCCCAAGTCTTCAGTACAAAGTTGCCCAATGCTTACTTCCACGTATAATAACTTTTCTCTTCGTCATGACTTGAACGGAATTTATAATAATAAGTACAAACTGGAAAGATGAGCTTTACAGCTGGCATGAGCTGATCCTAAATTCTTTAATATTTACTAATTAAGCTGAAAAGCGTGTAATGCACACCAACGTATATGGCAAACACGCAGTTCAATAAGAAACTAAAATATCATGAATTTTATACATGTGAAAACATACATACATTAGACTGACCAACACAACGACAAACGCATGCCAGCAGCCAGGATTAAAATATAATTAAATTTCACAGTTGTTAGAAAATGGATGAATGAAATTTTGTTCAAAAGAACTAAGTTATAACAAGGAGGATTACAGAACTCTCATTTCCGATTAATGTAGCCATTATTGTGAAGTAAGACAAAGAGCGGTACGAAAATACTAGCCTTCCTAAACATTCAGTAACTGTAAGTTGTGTTAATAATTCTATGATATTAATCTTGAAGATGGACGTTTTCCCAGAAGCGTTCGCTATTGCAGGCGAAACTTGCATCATGTACGCTTCATTACAACGGCACGCAATTTGAGCAAAGTGCGTCACGTAGTGTTGGCTTGTGGAAGTAACTTAACGGCTTGCTTCCTTGGACAACGATGTGTAAACGCTAGCAATAATTTGTCATTCCAAATACAGCATTTGCGAGTGATGGCCATGGCTTATCGATGAAAACTAGGATCTTCAGAGGTCTCAAGAGTGCACGGGAAGATAATGGATGTTGAAGCCAGTCGATGGCGGTGCAAAAGGAAGATAAACACGAACGCGTTTTGTGAAGGACACGGAAAGTAGAAGCAGAAGCGCATGTCAACAGCGTTGCCAGGCAACGGAAGGCAGGTGCAAGAGGAGCCTCCGTGACGTCACCTCAAAAACAACGTCCGTTGTTTACTAACATGGAATTGGACTCTCGTTTATACTCCGTAGTTTATATCACTGGAGCTCACCACCTAAGCCTGCATCAATTCTGCACTCGCTTCATGATCACAAAAACCTCGAGAAGGACAAAGTTGAGGAAAGTTTAGGCGCGACACATCATGAAAAACTTCGTTGAGGGAAGTATAAATGCATCAAATTATACAGGAATTTTATCCAGAAGACTTTTAAAAAGTGTCACATCACTCCAGCATGACCGTGATTATAATCAACAAAAACAAAGCAACTCAAAATTAGCCAAAGGCCAATAGTATTGATGTCTCGGAAGGATAGAGTCAGTCCCGGAACTACATACTTTATCCAATTTATGAAAACATTTGAAGTTGCGAGTACATGCAAGCCATATACAAAACGTTAAACAACTGAAGATTTGTGAAGAACCATGGCTCAAGATTCCAAGTACATGCAAGAATCTCGTTTAAAATTAAAGAAGACTTGAGACTGTTAGGCAGAACAAAGGTTATGACACTAAATATTAGGGAAAATGTGTTAAATATTATTACACAGGCTGATTTAACTTTATTACAATTTAAAGTTAATTTTGTAGCAGTATTTTCAATTTCCTTCTGTGTATGAATGGACAATATTCATTGGACTATAAATGATGTTTCATTCGAATCCAAAGTATATTATTAGTGAAGCAACATAGACTAATGTTGTTAGACGTTAAAAAAAATAATCAAGATCTGTAGGTAAAACAAATGTATACCATTTGGTACTAAATCTAATGTGTGATAATCGTGACAGGTGTGAAATCAACAGCAAAGAAAACAAAAGAGTGCAAAAAAATTCGAGTGTAACATGTCCGACTGTAACATGCCCGACTATAATATGTCTGAGTGTAAAAAATCTGAGCGTAACCACCAGCTTGATCGACTCCCACCAGCTTGGTCGACTACCACCAGCTTGGTCGACTACCACCAGCTTGGTCGACTCCCACCAGCTTGGTCGACTACCACCAGCTTGGTCGACTACCACCAGCTTGGTCGACTCCCACCAGCTTGGTCGACTGGTGAGCGAACTCGCTTGCGATGCGAGAAGACCCGGGTTCGAGGCCCGCTGCCAAGGTGGTCAGTTTGTGTATGACCATCGCTTGGCTAGAATTACGGCATGGGACTTGGGTAGCCACCGAAGAATGAGCCAAAAGGTTCGTTCCTATCGCCTCATTCTATTCTAAAACATTGAGCCACATCTATAGTTAAGCTGTAAACAAGGCTGATCAAGCGCAGCTTTTTAGGGATTGGATATTAAATCAGAAACATTTGTGTCACAGATATTGAAAACAAAAGAATACTGTGTTTAAACTCATCTGAACGTAAGCGAACTTCTTTATAGCGCTCATTGTAAGATCACTACTGATAATTCTAACATTAATTTAACTTGAAATTTCTTCCATCGTTAATCTGAATCTTATAACTTCTAACTTCAGTTCTCATGACAGTTACTACAAACGGAAGGGGCACTCGCTGTTAATAAAACACACGTTAACTGTTGACTTCACAGACGCTTGCTATTACTTAGTGCTGTTACGGACTAACCTATGCAGTGCTCACTGTTGACTTACCTAGTGCTCACAGTTAACATGAGCTTACTATTAACTCTACAGGTGCTAAATGTTAACTCAAAATAACTGTTCACGACTTCAACGGTCACTAGCGCTACAGTGGACAGTGTCCTGAGAACAGGAGCTCGAGACCTGCAGGTGCACGAGCGAGAAGCCTCACTCACTCACCCTCTTGGGCAGGGTCGTCGTTGAGCAGCAGCCCCACGAGTTGCTGGTAGATGGAGGGGGCAGCGCTGGGAGGAGACTCGTGGCTCTTTTTCGGGTGACCATCATCCACCTTGTGAGCCGCCTTTTCTGACCAACCTGCTTTCGATGGACTCTTATCGTTCACTAGCGGGTCCCGGTCCCGAGTCACGGAGTCCCGGTCCCGAGTTAAGGAGTCACGGTCCCGGGACACAGTCCGACGTCGGGTCAAGCTATCGCCCTGCCGACGATGTTTATCTTCGTCGCGGAGGTCAAAAACCTCCAGATCTGGATCATCTTCGAACATGATCTCTAGATCTTACAGGGATCGAGCCGATCATAGGCATCCACCCGGAGGAGATAACTTGGACAAACGGAGTTCATCCAGAATGTTGCGATCTTTCAAAGAGAGATGCTTTCATTTTCCTTCATTGCTATCACTCGATTCCAGCAAATAAACTCGACAGTTTATCATCACACAAACAACTGCGAAACGAACTTCAACTAATTTACACTTTCAGGGGCTTCAGAATGGGATTCAATAATTTGTTGACTATACATCACACATGACAACAACCACCTCACTGCCGATGTTAGAGCAGTCAACGTCTCGCTAAATGGGCACTGATCCTCACGAGCTCAACACAGCATGAAGCTTTTCAACAAGAAATTCCTCTCAACGAACACAAGCCGAAATCTCAAATTACAATGATCAGAAAAAATTCGTTTTAACAACTAAATTATATCTTGAACGTTCAACTTATTTGAAGTGAATTTAAACAGGGTACCTGGAAAAACAAAACTCTTATAAAATGTAGGAATTTTCCATCACAATCGCACAGATACATGAAAACCTGCTTTAAATTCAGCCAACTTCGTGGCTGATACACAACGATAATCCGACGCCCTAGCATCAATATCAATCGAGAAAGACAAGGAAATGTAGAAGTAAACTGAACTTGATCGATGTTATCCCTCCTTTTTAGTGGAGATGACACAGCACTACACTCAACTGCCACGGTGAACAGTCAAGCAGCAAAACTGGCTCATCGCTTGGAAGTTCACAAGCAAATATGTCAACACAAGCATCTCAGGTGGACATGAAGTCCAATAGAGCAGCTCAGGACACCCAAGCCAGTAACGGAAGCATCAGCTGCTCCCACGTAAATGAAAATGATAACAGAAATAAAATAATAAAAAACGGCTTGAATAATTGTGCTTGTTTTTATAGCGAGGAGCTGTAGGTAACTCTGAAAAACACAATGCTGCCAGGTGACCTAGTGAAGGAAAATAAAAGCAGCATGTCCTCCTCCTTTGACAGGAGCGTGCAGGAATACTGCTCACTTCCTAATGAGCGCAAAATTCGTACAACACAAGCAGAGTAATCCAGTCAAGCGTACACCTCAGGAGTAGACCTCCACATTAGAAGGCGTGAGCATTGCCTCAGCAGTAACTGCAAAGCCCAGAGAACGTCAGCCTGTTTGATATCGACTGCAAATTAACATGAGTTCTCTTAAAAAACCTTAAATAGAGTATAACTAACTTTCGGTAACTCACTTGGTAAAAATGCAGAAGAAAATATAAAGAACAATTTAACTTTACAAATATCAGAAAATTACCTTTACGTCTAACTACAGGCACCGATTTGTCATTCATTGCATGCATCCAGACTGAGTGTCGGAAAAAAAATTGCCATGTACTTTCAGATTCAATAAGATACGGGCCGGACATGAATGTTGGAGCACACGAACAGTAGCATAGCAAAGAACTGTCAGACCGCACGATCTGAGTTACTTGTGATCATGTAGATGTGTGATCATTGCGTAGCTATATGTGATCATTACATCACCAGCTTGGTCGACTGGTGAGCGAATCTGCTTGCGAGCGGAAAGACCCGGGTTCGAATCCCGCTGCCGACATGGTTGACGCAGCTAGAAATACAGCATGGGACTTGGGTAAACAACCGAATAATTATCGAAGTAATTATCCGACCCAAGAATGGGCCAGAAGGTTCGTTCCTATAGCCTCATTCTATTCTATTCTATATGTGATCATTACGCAGATATGTGACCATTACGTAGATATGTGACCATTACGTAAATATGTGATCATTACGTAGACATGTGATCATTACGTAGACATGTTATCATTACGTAGACATGTTATCATTACGTAGACATGTTATCATTACGTAGACATGTTATCATTACGTAGACATGTTATCATTACGTAGACATGTTATCATTACGTAGACATGTTATCATTACGTAGATATGTTATCATTACGTAGACATGTAATCATTACGTAGACATGTTATCATTACGTAGACATGTTATCATTACGTAGACATGTTATCATTACGTAGACATGTTATCATTACGTAGACATGTTATCATTACGTAGATATGTTATCATTACGTAGACATGTACCACAGCAGTTCCCCCAGAGCGGCACGCTGAGAGCATGGCAGAAGGCGTAG
>VCRD01002151.1:0-24361 GCA_006783055.1 Trinorchestia longiramus
TAGTGCAAGCCCGCCTGACATGGTCGTATGACCATGCAGTATGACCCCCACACTTCACAGGGGCGCGCAACCACCCTTCCCCTCACCCCGATAAAAACGGAGTGCTCTGATACAGTACATTTATCCCCCCAAAAAATGACCAGGTTTTTTGTCACTTCACATGATTAGTTGAAAAATTAGCATGTTGAGCAATGGCATAAATTTCTCGATATTAGAACATAAATATTGAAGAAACTCAAACCAAATAAACATCGTTAAAATACCAAAAGATCCACATATTAAACACTATTCAAACAAACATTTCGAGCGGATTACAAGACGCAAAGAAAAAAGTTTTCGACATGTGCGTAGAACGAAAATATGCGTTAACAAAATAACGTCACTGCAAGGACTACTATAAACAGGAAGTCCACAGCCATATAGCTGACTACGCTAGCGGAGGCCATTGCATTCTTAGTAACATAACATTTTCTATTAGACAAATTGATCAAAAATTACTTCTTCAAAGCAATAGAAGGGATAATGTTTTACAGTGAATTTTAAATCGTTTAAAGCACTGTAATGCTTTGAAATATCAATTTTAGCCGGACTTAACATGTATTATTGTATGAGCTTAGTGGCCACTTCATAGAAATCCGAGTTGCTGCAGTTTAGACTTTACAAAATGGATTATAGTTAAAACTTTTCCAATGCAAACAAACAAACATACAAACATTCACGTAAATAAACAAACAGACATAGAAACAAAAACCTATTAAACTGCAGCGATTAGACAGTCAACCGGGCCTTCTTGACAGAGGTCTCTGAAGAAGGACTGCATTCTTTCTGCTGGTCTATCTCTGAGGGGTTGACAGGAAATTGAGTGTAGTAGTCGTCAGAATACTGCCTTTCTCTGACTCGTACAGTTCCTTGACGTCTGCAAATGATGCCGTTGTTTCATTGTCAAGACTGATCTTCTAGCCCTTCTCACTGATCTAGTTGTTGCGGATGTAGTTGTTTAGCAGATGTACTGTGTCAAAAAGGAGAAACCAGACACGCTCGTTGTCAAGAGGATGCGTGGCTGTGGCACTGCAATCACCTAGTCGTTCAAACAGCGTACAATACTGCTGGTTCACCTTGTGGTTGTCTGTAGTAGACCCGATGACACGTCAACTTGCCCTCTCAACAGCAGCTGCAACCTCCTGCAGACGCTCAAGCTGGTATGCTGCCGTCAGCTTGTGGACGGGTGTCAGAAATCATCAGACTAGGCCCTTTGTGTAGCGACTTCATCATAACACACAGAATAGAAGTGGCCTTGCAGTCTCGGTTGTTCTCGGCCATGCCACTCAGCAACCTACCAGAAAATGAAACAGTTGGGTGAATCTGTACTTCATCTACCAAGAGAAACACATTTTTCTGTTGCAGTGTTTGGACTTTGTCAAATGTTTCCCTCAGCACCTGATCCTTGTCAATAGATGAAGTGATGTACTGCAGCTTGCGTTTACATGGCAGCACCAAAAAATCTCTGAGCTGTTCATAATTACACTTTGGGTATGATTGAAGAGCAAAACCATCATACATGGAAAACTGCTTCTGTGATAAAAGTTCCAACTGGCGCGTCAAAAATACCAACTTCTTCTCCTTCTCGGTGTCGATATAGGCTGACGTGTGAGCTTGAGGGGTGACAACATTTTGGATCGTTTTGTCAAACGGGATGTCATAGTTCATTGCCAAGCGCACAGTTTCATCGGACTGCGTATACGATCTCAAACCATTGTTGGGATGAAGTATCTTAAACAGTAGTACTAATGCCGTTCTTGAACCCACTGAACGTCAGTGGGGAACACAAAGCGGGCTTGTTTTCGACAATCACAGACATGATGCACTCACTGAAGTTGTCGGTCATGAACGAACAATCAAGCCTTTCTTTCGATCTTGAGATAATCAAGTTCTTATACTGCTTCTGTAGGTTACGTTCAGGTTTGAAAGCATCAAACGAAGTAATCTTATCCTTCTGAAAAAAATACCTCAGTTATTGGTCTTCAACTTTCGCCGGGCGAGGTGCAGGTTTTGGAGAAGGCAGACATGAAGTAGGCACATTGAAGATACTGGGAGGGATTTCAGGTAGCATAGAACCACCATGCAATTTGATCAAAGGTGGGTCAACACCCCAGTGTATCTCACAAATAAAAAACTTGTCTGGATCAACAACAAAGTTTTCACGAGGTGGAATAACATCAAGCCACTTCTGTCTCTCAGACTGCTCTTTCGGCAAGCAAAACATGCGGCGCCTGTTCTTATCGTAAGTACCCCGACAGTTCACAACCCCATACTTGTTCGGCATTTTTAATACACATAATTAGCAATAAACTTTGTAAACAAACAGTATCCACTTAGAAATGCAGCTATGTGCCTCGAAATAAACAACAATGTCCGATTCAAACCGAGCGACAGACTACGACAAAGCTCGCACTGTGACAGTTGGTGACTAACTGAGCCCACTCAGCTCAGTGAACTGGCCTCCGCTAGCGTAGTCCATTATATGACTGCATGTCCTGTTTATAGTAGGTCCTTGCGTCGCTGTTAAACAAATGTACACAGGTGCAAAAACAAGAAAGTGAACGGAGCCTTGACAGGACATGAATTATTTAGTACACTGTATAAGCAACTGGATACATTTAAAAATTCCAATGGATATTCAACACTAAGTAGTACTTATCATAAATTCTCTTCAACTATGCAACGACTTAATCAGTGATATCAGTTACCGTTTGAAAATAACTTTAGCATAATAGTCTTCAACTGAAAACGCTTCCTATTGCAAAAAACGGAGTAAATGAAACCTAACGTGGAAAACGCGATAGTAATTTCTGTTCATTCAATGAGATTATTTTTATTCTTCAATTATCCGGAAGAAAAGAACGACACTCTTAAAAATGAAAGATGTCCTTTCTCACAATTAGTAAAAGCATGTGCTAAATTATCAATCCACTCAATAACGAAATATTATAGTCATTTGTGCAGGTGAAGTGCACACTCATCCCCAGGTTCAGCTCCCTCAAAGAGAAGGGAAACAAGCTTGAAGATGCGCGTGTTGGAAACGTTAGAGGAAAACTTGATATTTTCATTCGTTTAAAGGAAATTTAACAAACTGAAACTGCAAAGTTCTAGTTAGCGACACAGGTAATCTTAAATGACTAAATTAAAACAGCCTTTGTTCGTATAATACAATCCGTGTACATCTGTTTGCAGGCAACCGAGCAGTTTGGCTTCTTTCACTTACTCGAAGCATTCAATACAGTCAAATAACCGAGATTCTGTAATAGTAACAAACTATTACTTTTATCTAGTATTAATGCTTTGTTGACAAGTTGGCGTAGCCCAACAATAAAATACAGATTACTGACGGTTGAGATAATCCTCTTACAGAAGCTCACTTGCCCTTGTCCACGATTCTAAGAGAAGCAGACTTCTCAAAAGATTTGCTCGTCCAAAGCTACAATAGGAAATATTGACGATTAACACCAACAACTACCAAACCATCCATTACCTTGGCTTCTTCAAGTATATTTGAGTTTTGAGCACTCATGAGATCTTCAAAGCAGCAATGACCATCATTCTTTATATTTAATACTGTAGAACCAGTTAGGCGCCTCCTATTCTCGGATGCAAACCTGCTAGAACAACAGGAGACGCTTGCACGCGCGGCCAAGATCGCAACAGCACTCGCTACAATCAAGAGCTAAGAAGGCGTAACGCTGAGCTGGAACATATACACGCATGTACACTATTTTACAACAAATTCTTTCGTGTTTTACGTGCATGGTTAAAAACAGCATTTCTCTCACATAAAATGTAACAGATTTAAAATTTTCAAAGCAAATTACAACTCAAATTTTGGACACATTTTAAATAAAATATTTCATCAACACCACCCAGAGCAGTAGCCGTAGAAATAAACAAGTTAAAAATTTTGACAAATATCAATTTTTTGAGAGTGAAGTCTCGAAGTAAAAACCTTGGCCACAGCCCAAGGAAAAGCCAGAAGAATGTTAAATACCATATTTATAAAATTTTATCAAGTTCTACACAATATAGCAAGGAAACTACAATAACGGTAGGGACGAGATAAGCTAAGTTGGTGATAATAATACACCGAAGAGAAATTCATCCAATCTGCACAGTCACCACCTGGCTTGAAACAATTGGCGATTAACGTTTCCCATCATTAGACTCAGACGTGTAGTTTCGATTCCTTCCTCGCAGTCATGTACATTACAGAAGTGTGCTCGAACTCTACAGCATATAACATGACAATTTCGTTAGCTAGCAAGGACTTTAGTCGGAGCCAGTGAAAGTTGTTGCTCTTAATGGAACAAGCTTTCAGGCAAACCACTTTCATAGACTTTGTAGAACATACATACAGCAATGAGATAAGCATAGATACAGCAATGACCGTCGACTTGCCAATGTACTCGTGCACACAAACGAAAAGTTCTTATCGAGATAGATGATCGTATTATAGCCACCGTACGAGAACACCCTCCTGTTGACTTCGGTCCAGTGAGTATTTTCATAAATCACGGCATTCACTTTCTTCTTGTATCGAAGAATTTTTTTTTTAGATTAAATAGCACAACCCATTCCTATGCGGTAAAACACTAGCACAGCCTAATGACAATATGCACCGTGAACATAAAAAAGTCTACTGCGTAATGAAAAAACTAGCACGTTAATTAATTCATGCTTTCACAATAACTACAACACAGCCCCCACGGTTATTAGGCAAGTCCCAGATGAACCAAGGAAAGGTAAAATTTAGAAGAAAAAATTTGCACAGTAAAATTTGGGGCGTCCCTCCCGGACGATAGTTGTACAAGCAAATGACATCGCCTCTCTTCGCCTCTGACTTACTTTTAGAGCATTATGTCATTGAACTAATGTTTAACATTCAGCGAAAACACACATGGTCTTGTCAGGTACAGGTTGACACTCGCAGTACAAAATCAACAGTACAAGTAATCCCTGTTGACTCATCTACTAGAATTATCTGCATGACTTGTTAAGCCCAGGTATGCCTTTTAAGGCACATCTGAAAGTGAAAGCCTCTTCAACCCAACCAAACGCAATTAAACAAGCATATAATTTTATGCCGAGTTTTCACAGGAATTCAAAGGCCTTGCATGTATCATTTGAACAATGAATGCATCAAACCGATGAATCAATTATTTTTCATATTTAACTTTCGCAGCCGCCCAAGATGACAGTACAAGTTTAGAGAAATAGATCTCTGCAATAGACAGATTTCCAGTTAGTGCACAACATGACGATGCATCCTTTCTCAAATAAGTTCAAAACAAAATAAAATCTTGTTAAGTTATTTACATGTACATCAGTCGACCAGGATGATAGCAGCACGACTACCTCAAAAATCTTTTGCTAAGACAAACGTAATGTTGCTCAGGAAGAAGGTGCACGCCATGCCGAAATTTACATCGTTTACAAAGTAATCGAAATATTATGAGATTCTCAATTCTTTACCGCTGGCTCTCTCTAGCTAAACTTGAAGCTTGACTAGTCGCGCGGCACCTGACCATGCCAACCAGTTTGTCATCGAGAAACTGCGGGGAAAATGAGCCTATTTAAATTACGATGATGAGTTGAAGCCTCCATTGCGACCTAGAAATCACAAAGAAAAAGTTGAATGTGTAGTCTGACTTCAAAGCAGTGTGCAGAGTTTGTGTGGGAAGCCTCCGCTGTTGCAAATCGGCCACAAAAAACCAAGTCCAATTTTTCAAGGAAACCATTCATCAAAGACAGCTACCTTCAACAGCAGTGAAACACTCGCCAAATTAGCTACAAGTTCACACATTGTACTTAACATGAAGGATTCTACAGCACTGGAGAACATTTTGAGTCATATTGAATATATACACACGCGACGGTGCTACTTCCCTCCATTTCATTGTTGGGTCGACCACAAAGACATATCACAATAAAAGTGACTCACTAGCAAAAAACAGCGAACATAGCCAATGATTCGAAAAGTAAACCAAAAATGTGGACGAACCTCAACTTGTTTGTAAGTTTTAAACACAAGAGACGATTTATTAGGTTAAAAAAGTACCAAAAATCATCTATTTGACTAGAAGAAAGCCTCTGACATTAGCAATGAATTCTTCGAAGTTGTTTCTAAAGAGAAACTTGTGCACTCGGTCACCGTTGAGCTGCACCTTGTCAGTGAGGTGCGTGAAGGCCTGCGCCAAGCGAGACTTTACAGTCGGGTCCTCCTGAGCAGCTATCAGCTGGTTTACTAGCTCCTGGTATTCGCTCTGCACAAAAAATTAAACATGCTAGTACTTCGAACAAAATAAGATACCTAAGCAGTTGAAGCCTTAGTGCTGAAAGTTTCAATCAAGCTGGTCTCAGACATATATATTATTGGTGGATGGACCGGCCCGATAAATCAATGCTGTATAATACAGTAAGTGTAAACCACCTTGAATTGAAATGAGACTTTGCACGCAAGAGAGAAAAAGTTTTTAAGCAAGAATGATTGTACTGAATATTTAGGACGTTGAGGAATATTTACGTCAATAGAGAAATCAAGTGAATTAGCATACTTAGCAAAGCCATTTTTCTTATATTATTCCTCATAATAAAATCGTTCATCTAGTACATCTTCACTCATTTATACCTGGAAGCCTGTATCAGCTTACCACTCCCTCAGCAGCTTCATCTTCTACTCTAGTAATCACAGCGCTAATACTGTTGAACATTGATTCACTTCAACCCTTCCCACCTTCAGCTATTTTATTCTAAAAATGATTTTACTACGTGCTTTTAGTTTACAGCTAATACACATTCACATTTCCCACTCTAATTTTGCCTGTACATGCAAAAATCTTGAAATCTTTCGCATTCAGACGTGTCATCACCAAGACGCAGCCTTTCCTTTGCCGTCACAAACATAATTTCGCCCTTACTTCTCGGCATCATTACATTCAAATCCCACAAGTCCCATTTTCTCTCCTCAAATATTCTCTATCTCTCAGCGCTTGCTTTATCCTGAAGTACAACAGTAGAGTGAATAATGCAATGGTTCGAAATGATACGAGCCTACCTCTTTTCTCCTTAAAGAGGAGAGCATACGCGGCTTTGTCTATTTTCGTCGGCTTCTACGATTTCCAGGTAAAATGCTACAGCTTCATGAGCGTGCAGGAGGACATTAACAACCATTACATGATCATGCCTTCGCCCCAAAAGCTACATTAAACACACATGCATACACATAAAACAATGTTGGCGACATTGCGTAACCTTGTCTCCATTTCACTTCAACTAGTAATCCAAATTTCCATCATTCTTAATTTTGGCACACCAAATCAGATACCTCTCGAATACGATAACTCTACACATTTATCAGTTTTAATCGAATAATAAATGAAAATTAAGGCACACACTACTGGCTTTTCAGAACAAAAGCAGCACCATCGAAGAATCATCCTTTTCAAATATTAAAATCACAACATAAGGGCTTTATACTGCTACAGAAGCAGGGTCCATCACATAACCAACTTCATTTCAAGCCAACCTGATTCCGTACACTAACCTACAAGGTGCAGTTTTGAGTGCAGATGCACAGCAAATTGAACGCTTCTACAGCATTCCTTACATCACCACTAGTAAAATCGTCGTCTTACGCCATAAACACTTCAGTTAAGACAAGAACAATGACGAGCGTCTGGAAAGCGCAACACAGACCTTGAAGACACAACACAGACCTGGAAGACGTAACACCGACCTGGAAGACGTAACACAGACCTTGAAGACACAACACAGACCTGGAAGACGTAACACCGACCTTTAAGACGCAACACAGACCTGGAAGGCGCAGATGAGGACATAAAGAGAGGCGGAGGTGGCCTGCAGCATGTCAGAGTTGACCTGCTGCGATAGGATGAGATCCAACACTAGCTTGAGGAAGGGCCTCAGCATGTGCAGCACCTCACTGTCAGGACCACCGTGCTTCAGCGCGTGAGATGCCAACACGTACAGGAAGTCAAACGAATACGAAGTCACGTCCATTCCGAATGACGTAAGACCAATCTCTATTGAGTACAACAGATTCTGTAGAAATGAGGAAAAATTAAAACCTTCGGTTAAACACGTTGATTTATGCTAGAATTTATCCTCTCATACTGGAGGACCTACCAATTCATGCGAGTATTTTACTCTCGAAAGAAAGAAATTCATCTTTTCTAGCTCTCGGTAATCGTGAAATGGAATTTTAGAGACAAAAGGATTTTTTGGTAGTAATGGAATTTGGCAAAACAAAAAACGTAATACTATGGAATGATATAGAATTTGAGGATTACCACAAATCAAAATTACGTCATAAACAGTGTATGTTACGAGATGGATATCAGAAGGCAGTTCAAAAATATCAGGATAGAATTTTGCTAACAGCAGTGGTAGTGAAGAAAATGTTACAAAAGGGGCAGTGGATTTAGAAAATTTTTCACAAAAAAATAAAATTTTACACGAGTACAATTACCTAAACTATACAGGCAATAACAAAGTCCATGGAGTAAGAACACATTACATACAAGATATTCAGCTTTCATTGGTGTTACAAATCTGAAACTGAAGCATATTCGGAAGTACTACGAGTAGAAGTAACGACTTCATAATGTTCTTGAACTCGTCTGTCATTGTGAGGCAGTTGAAACCTACAGCAATCAGAAATATTTGGAGGATTATGTCCTAGCATAATCCTCCAAATATTTCTGATCCTTCTATGGGCTATAGGAACGATCCTTCTGGCCCATTCTTGGGTCGGATAATTACTTCGATAATTATTCGGTTGTTTACCCAAGTCCCATGCCGTATTTCTAGCCGCGTCAACCATGTCGGCAGCGGGATTCGAACCCGGGTCTTTCCGCTCGCAAGCAGATTCGCTCACCAGTCGACCAAGCTGGTGATAAAAAAATGTGGAACGCTTCACGATTTTGCGTGTCATCCTTGCGCAGGGGCCATGCTAATCTTCTCTGTATCGTTCCAATTTTAGTATATGTACCGCCGAAGCAGGTACACATTTCCCACTCTAATTCCCACAGCAGGTCATTTAAAAGGCATCGTAAACACCAAAAACATCCAAGGAACCACGGTACAAATTTTACCAATGAATGATAGAGAATTAGATACGAATAGAGCAGTAATGAAGAGAGGCACCTTCAAAAGATCAGACGGCAGCTCGAGGATCTTGGAAGGATAGAGCTCTGCTAAAAAGAGGACCATCTTGTAGTAGTGGGAGCAGAGCGTAGGGATCTGCAGGAGCTCCTTGGTCATGAGAGGCATGATGATGTTAAGGCCGTACAGGCACACGTCTGCAGCGGCCACCGCTTCGCTCTCTGTGTCTTCTGAGGGGAACAGGTCTATGAAGTCCTGAAATAAATGTTTTTTTAATTAAGACAAGAAACAATGTGAAAATTACTGGAAAAATTGCGAATAAAATTTGAAAAGTTCTGAACAATAAACGTAACGGAAACAGAAGTTATATGAAAAATGGAATATCAATACAGAAATCTGCGGTGCATTAAAACTCTATAATTGTATAAAGTAAGAAAAAATCAGCCTACGAACTTTTAGAATGTATGTATATGTAATTATTTTTCACATATATTTGGCTTAACCCCATTTACCACTTTCACCTTTGAACAGTGGTAGAAAGCATCTCACCCACAAGTAAAACTAATGAATGATATAGACAAGGTATTTAAAAACTCTTTCAAGAGGTAGGTACAAGAAACGCAAGCCTCTGCCATGAGAGATAGATACATCAAGTAAATAAGAAGACCTCCCTAACTACAAAACTAAACCCACAATAGTTTCTAACTACTGCTGTTTCTGTGGTGATTGGCAGACAGACTATTTTATTGATGAGTCCATACTTGTATTTCTGATGGAGAGAAAACTCGTATTTCTGATGGAGAGAAAACTCGTATTTCTGATGGAGAGAAAACTCGTATTTCTGATTGTGAGAAAAATGGTATTTCTGATGGTGAGAAAAATGGTATTTCTGATGGTGAGAAAAATGGAATTTCTGATGGTGAGAAAAATGGAATTTCTGATGGTGAGAAAAATGGAATTTCTGATGGTGAGAAAAATGGAATTTCTGATGGTGAGAAAAATGGAATTTCTGATGGTGAGAAAAATGGTATTTCTGATTGTGAGAAAAATGGTATTTCTGAGGGTGAGGAAACTCGTATTTCTGAGGGTGAGGAAACTCGTATTTCTGAGGGTGAGAAAACTCGTATTTCTGAGGGTGAGAAAACTCGTATTTCTGAGGGTGAGAAAACTCGTATTTCTGAGGGTGAGAAAACGCGCATTTCTGAGGGTGAGAAAACTCGTATTTCTGAGGGTGAGAAAACTCGTATGTCTGACGGTGAGTAAAGTCGTATGTCTGACGGCGAGTAAGACACACAGTCAGGTTCTCCCTTTTTCAAATTATAGCGTAGAACCATCGTTTTAGTGAACTCCACTGTGGGAATATTACAGTAAGAGAAATCGAAGAGAAACAGGAAAAAATTTCCGTCAGAGATGTGAAAGAAGTGAAGGGATCAATTTTAGTCTGCATGGAGTACTAGATAACGTCGGGGAAAAGTGAGAGGATAGGGGTTGAAATTCTCAGAAAAATGCCTCTATACATTTAAAATCCCAGCATATAGTATAATGGAAGGGAGAACATAGAAAAACTAACTTTCAAAAGAATTGTAAGTTGAGTCAATGCAAGAACATGGATATCTAAAACAATTTTCATTTAAAATTACTTAATACTAACCTATATTCTATTACTGATGTTAAAAATTTCTAACTGCATCTTATAAATTAATATGAATGAAACGCACTTTCTAGCTTACATTTTACAGCAACATTAATCAATTTTCAGATAAATAATCTTCAAACACAATTTGGTCCAGAAGGTATATCAATCATGCTTTCTAGTGACCGTAAAGACACTTATATGGCCAAATGAGCGATCGACTCGTGTGAATGGAAAATTTCCCTAGTATAAGTTCAAAGTTTTCGTTGAAGAGCAGCTTGCAGTGTAAAAAAGATAATTATCAAACGCATCAAAATTGTAGAACAATAAGACTTCGAAAGTCTAAAGAAGCCTCGTTTTCTATGTTAATGTACTTTTCTGATGAAACTGCTATGCTCATCACCTAGAAGAAAGACACCCGTGCACATTAAAAAATATATAGGAACTGCACTCGTCTTTCTGAACAAAGAAAAGGGTGAAATATTAATCCATCAATCTCTCAGCGTAATAGTAACCATGAAAGCAGGTGTGAGCCCAGCGTCAGCTAAGTGGAAGTTCGATGCTGCTTAGCACCGCTAACTTCTTCGCAAAAATACCAAAGTCGTACAAGCTATCAGATTGGGACGTATGTATTGACCAGGTCAAACGCGAGAAAACTAAAAATTGCTATAAAAATGTATTTCTATCATGAAATTTGTATATTTGGACTTTGAAAAATGGTAAGATACTTCAAATCAATTGGTTTTGGTTTTGATTGGTTTTGACATCAAATCGATTGGTTCAGTTGTGAGTAAAGTTCAGGTAACGGGTCAGATTCTCTGGTACATGTTGTCCAGTGTCTTAAAAAACCTCAGTCAGCTTAAAAATTTGTAGCTCTCTACTGCTATACGACGTGCACTTCCATAATTAACATCAGTACCATTTTTAGACAGCTTCTAAAACCGCAATATAACGGTTATGCGCTTTAGACTGCACTATCACACATGCAAGATGCCTTACCACAATCAGAGATTCAAAAGACCACCCTGCGATATCTTTGGCAGAAGTGCACTGCAATCCAAAATTCAGAAGCCCTACACCAGCTTCACGCACCTTTGACAGCAGTGAGGTGAGTAGCTCCATTAGGAGCTGGAGGTCCCGCCACTGGTCTTTCTCCCCCTCAGAGTTGATGGTGCGTCGTCCGATGTTGTGTTTGGCGTACACCTTGACGATGGACACAGCACCTTCATAAAGCTGTTTGCTGGCCGCGGCAGAGAGGTAGCAGAGTACTCGTCTGCCAGCCTCCATGTACACCTCGAGAATGCTTTCCACAACCTCGGAGTAGTTATGATACAGGTCCATGAGGCGTACCATAGCAGCCAAGCAGGGGGCGATGCACTCGAACAAAGGAGAGGCCGTAGTCCTCACGACACCCAATATTGAACCAATAAAGTTGTCTAAATGGTGTAAAATCTGAGAAGATAGATGAACGTATGAAACAATGCATATGCACACAGGTGATTTAATTATTATTTATTTTTGAAGGTACGATTGTCTCAACTGTAGATTGAGGATAGAAAACTGAGATGAGATGAAAAGTGATTCAAAAGTAAGATTGAGTGATCCTGTTTTGTGGTAGTAACAGTACACTTCGTGCTGCTATCCTCATTTTCTTATCATTTTCACCAGATATATCCGAGTTTTTTCCAAGTAAAATATTCAGACAACCAAGTGTGTAATCAAATGAACATTCAAAGAGGAAAAGTCGTTCGCACTGGCTTAAAAGTAGCAACTGCAACGAAAACACGAATTCTATAACTCATTACAAGCGACAGAGTATGATGAAGCTTATGCGAAAATCATGAGCAAAGAGCGATAGTGGACACATATTACTGTTAACTGATAAAAACAGCAGATTATTCAAATGAACTCCAAGCAATTATCATTTAATTACTTCATAAAAAGGGATATCAGAAGTCAATATTGATACCGTACGATGAAAGGTAAAAAAGATCCCTTACCCGTTTCTTCTCATCCTTTATTCATAGGGGGCCCTACAAAGCCTCCTTAAGCAGCCATTCAATGAATTCTTCTGATTTCAAAACTTTTATACAACAGAGTAAAAAGCAAAGATAAAAAAGAAGTGGTGCGGATCAAAAAATTTGGTAGATAATGGTGTGCAGTGTAGCCTCCTCACCTGGAGATGACAGTTCTCACCTGAAAGTTTAGCCTCACCTGTTTTCGGTTTGTTTCCAGTTGATAATTTTTACTAAAGTCAGGACTATCAAGCAGGGTCTGGAAGGACTGGAGCACAGGCTGGAGCACGTGCTGGAAGACTTCTTCTCGTGCCCCGTCGTCGGATCCAACAGCTCCAGCCATCAGCACCAGGCCTTGCATCAGACCTCGACTAGCACCTGACAGTGATGCAATAACAGTCACGATGATCTACAACACCTTGCTCCTCACGAAGGGTGGGCATTAATGTGAGTGGCACAATAATGAGTGGTCAAAAACTTGGCGTTTTTAGAGCGTCTTGTGCTTGTTCAGTAACGAGCGCTGCAGATCGGTCAAACGAAGTTTTTGCATTGTAAATATCATGAAGCTGAAATTTATAGTTGTTTGATTGTCTTCGTTTTTATTGACATCGAACGCACTAGTAACATGGAAGATTGGACAGTAGTGAGTACTTTTGAATGTAAAAGTGTAATATCATAAACATAATTAGGTTCTTAAAGCTACGATTTGCACTATACCCAAGTAGTTTGCCTGCGGAAAGGACAGACACTTGTAATTTAGAATTGAGCAATCAAACTAAGGTTAACACAGAACAGTAATGCAGCATATGCCTCGCTATCAAAATGAGGAGGCTGCACACAGAGAATCAGGACCTATGACAAATCTACTGGTCCACTCGCATTCTCAATTTGTCACTCTTTACAGTGCATATCACTACAGACACAGTGCGTAGAATAGCTGCGTAAGAATAGCTGATAATTCACAGACGGGGAGGTTTCTCAGTCGTCACGTTGCGTCTGTAACTCGGGACATATTTAACTCATTTTTTTCAGACGACAACCAACTCACTAGAAGACAGAGCTGCAAGATGACCACTCTGCTGGAGCTGCACCACCTCAATCAAACTCTTCGACTTCACCAGCACTTGCCCTCTGTTAATAAAGAATCCATTATTACATTATTTTTTCAGAACATTAAATTAAAAAACAATGAATCATTATTCCTGAAGAGATTTGAAAGATATTTCCATTAAACCATGAGCGTATATGAATTAATTTCATCGAGTGACTTACCCTATCACTTGCTAAAATAAATGAATATTTCAATACGAAACCTTGCATGCAATTTTCTTCAAATAGAGAGTAAAATACACAGCCATCATGATACGGCAGGGGTAAACCAGGAGCAGCTGCTGAGCTAAGTGATACAAGCATAATAGCCTGAACTGTTGTTCAGGAAAGGCAGAAATGTATGAATGAATGTTTCGTGTCGGAAAATTAGATGGTAGGCTCCGGAGAAATAAAATACTTTCACTTGAACACCCAACACGTTCGCTTCCAATGATGATTAGCAGATTCAGCTTCTCCCCGCCAACGGTCTTTCAACTTATTTTAGATTCAGTAAAATAAATATTTTTAATTGAATTATATTTAATAAATATAATTATTGAATTATATTTAATAAATATAATTCAATAAAATAATAAATAAATTTCCAATCAAAACAGTTTAATATGTTTTCTTTATGGCAAAGTCGTGGAAGAGGATACAATAACTCTCTTAGAGTGTAAGTTTCAATGGCAATATGTTTTTTTATTGTTTATTAATTTTCAATTAAGCTTCTAAAATAGTTAACTTTAAACGAGTATCGTTCCTATTTATTACTAAAGCTAAATATTCTCAATTTAAAGTAAATAAAGGCTGTTTATTTTTTCCTCATACCTAAGATCTAGATGCATTCCCTAACAATATTCATGACAGATGTCATCCACGAGTTATCTCAATCATTGACAGAAAATAGTGTCTATTATTACTGCTACAACACATTTACAAAGTTCGTTTCCCGTGCCAGCTGATTGAAAATGCGCTACATAAGAAAGGAAGTACTACGAGTAATTTCCTACCTAGCAAAATTATATACATTGCCAACTTAGAGATAAATTGTTTTCGGCAGCTAACGCGTTAAACCTCTAACTATTCTTTAAAGCAAGTTTCAATGACCTTATACGGTCATAGAAAGAGTCAACTACATTAATTAAAATTATCTTCATCAAAAAGAATAAATTCAAGTGTTTGCCAAACTCTTTTCTTCTCCTCTCTGCGCACGAACAGAACAAGAGTATACAGGAAACTTGGTATGCCATCTCTGACTCTTGAGAATGTATTAATCAAAAATAAGAAAGAATGCTTATTCTACCTTGAATAATGCAGCTCCCAAGCACAATAAAGATCAGCAAACACAATGCAAAGTGCTGCACAAGGGAAACCAGAATGTCACACCGAGTTCTGTGAGGTTGTAACGACACGTACCTGGTTTTGTTCTCAGCCATGCTGATGAGAAGAGCGACGGTGTCAGCCACCAGCGCCGGTTCAGCAGTGCGCAGACGTAGCGTACGCTCCACGCAGCTCAACAGGTAGTTCAGCATCCATGCGTTGCCTTCAGAGTCACGTCCAAAAGCGTACACCAGAGCTGGACTGAGCTGTTAGTGGAAGAGAGCATTAGCTTTCTGCTACACGCACTTGAACATGGAAATTATCGGTAACTGGCCATGACGCAAACTGAACACCTGCGTTGCGTACAATTATTCAAAAATGCAGTGGTAGTTGCCAGATGCCAGCTCTCAATTTCCGATCCTATAATACTTCTTAACATTTCTATTACTTGATGGCAAGCAACACAGCGTTTCTTTTCAGAGCGACAAGTTAAATATGTAAGCATGCGGGTGACACGCTGCGTATTGTTATTAGAATACAAAAGCCTCCAGAAATGATACAATTAAGAACTCTACTCCTGTAGAACTTCATTCAAAAATCAAGTACCTCCACAATCTACAGAGCAAATGGCAGTCCAGTCTGTGTACGCTGTATCGAGACTGGATAGACTACCTAAAAATAAACAAAACCTTGACATTCCTGAGGAACCTGCACAGAGTCAGAGCTAGTAAATAAATAACCCGCCCGTTCAAGTTCATTCACACCCAAATAGCCAACACACCTTTTTATATTCCATTTCAATTTAGCCACATTCAATGATTTATTACAAAAAATGAGCCAGCCTGTTAAAGTCACATGCTATTTACGTCCTTTCATCCTTTCTTATTTTCTTATATATATTCTTATTTCTGAATGCAGCCATTCATCCAACATTCTACTGTTTTCTACAACTGTTAAGCTCATTTCTCTCCTTCAACATTTGTTTCGTTTCCTTCTGTTTTCACTAACGTAGACTTGCAAAACAAAGATCACTAGTACTCATACACATTTCTTCAATGAACTATCTCAGAAATACCCTGCAAAATGTGAAAAAGCCAGTAAATAAACAACTAATGATACGAGTATCAAAATTAGATTTTCAATTCTGAAAGCCAATGACTTCAAACATCTTTTCATAACGAGTTAAACTGTTTTCCCTCTGTTTTACTAAGTTATTCTCGATTAACATGAACTGCTCCAAATTCCACACAAAAATCGTGCCGATTTTCAGCAAGGAAGAGAGTGACGGACACTAACCTCCGAATAGTTGCTTTCTGCGAGGAGGGCGTAGGTGGCACAGATGCGCTTCAGGAACCACATGAGAGTGCTGGAGACCTCAGGGCTCAACAGCTGTAGCAGGTTGGCTTTGAGAGCCTCCACCTCAGTTTCACACAGCCGCAACATGCATGAAACCAATCTAGGCAGATTAAGGACATACAATCACTAAATGAAAGACGACACCAAGGGAAGACATGTTAAACCTTGAACGAAGGTACTTTATGATAGATTTTCAATCTGAATGGTAAACGCTTTGTAACGACGATGATATGAGATATTTCAGAACAAGCAGGTGATGGAAACATAAAAATATGAAATGTATATTTCAAATTATAGGATCGTCTCTAACAGTAGAGGGTATAAGAAGGCTGTCTACGCAAAGATCTGGCATTTGTGATACAAACTATACTGCCGGAATTACAGTATCATATATGTTCGTCTTCTTGAAAGTACTCCTCCCTGCTTACAACGGACCTCTTCAATCGTTTCTATTGCTGTTGGAATGCTCCTTGGAATTCGTTTCCTCAGATGGCTTGCAGCTGTCTCAGCGAATTGTACTTCATCTCACTTACACTTTGAAAATGACATCCTTAAAATAAAGTGTTCGGCTTTGGGAAACGGATAAGTCTGGAGTATCATTTCCAGACTGGAGGAAAAGTACGGAAACGGAAAAGTCGTTCGGCGAGGAACGACGACCGTTTCTTTGAAAGCCAAAAACTTGCGTACAAGCAGAGACGAGTGACTAGGCACGTTGTCGTGGTGCAACACACCGCTCTTGTTTTGTTACAACTGGGGTCCGCTCTGGTATCACATTTTCCCTCAGACGTTTTAAAACTTCTACATAGAACTCCTTGTTTACAGGCTGGTCTAGAGTGGCACGAATTCATAACGGGCCACTCGTCGACATCTGAAAAACGCAATCAACAACGGCTTCAAATTTCATTGACTCATGAGTTCTCTTTCCGATAGGGCGATATTTTTTCAACCAATTGTGACTGTTTGATTTGGTTTACACATCGTAGATTAAACCAAAATTTCGGCTATGACGTTGGTTTGCATGAAGCGCGTGTTGATTCCCGAAGGACTAAGCAGCTTTTGGCTGATGTTCACCCAGTTTCTTGGTGGTCATAGATCAATAGACATGGCACTAATTTTACAGAGATACAATACATCCTAACTTTTTCGGTCAAAACTTCGTGGCACCACTTTAAGCTGACACCGGCATCCTCATCAACCTCTCACCAAGTTCAACGACAATTTTCACGAATCGCTGTACAAACAACATCTATGTTTTCATCGTTAGTCAACGTCCAAGTTCGTCCCGATCTTGAATTTTCATCAATCGATATTTTCCACGATTTAAATGCTTAAACGCCTCGTGACATTGCCATTGGCTCCTAGTCTCAATCAAAGGCCGACTGGAGCAAAGCCCATGTTTCAGTAAAGCTTTGGCCGCTCTTTGAGCAAAATTTCACACGCAGATCTTTCAACTTCACTCCACAAAAGGATTGCCAGGACGTGTTGCTTTCAAAGCTCCAAACGGGGAAACTGACCAGAATAACAAGAGTCTTCAGGCAACGTAATGTCAGGGAAACTTTTTGCCAGGTGACAAGTTCCAGGAGCCAGATTGGTGAAGTGGTACGAGCGTTATTACAAAAGCCCGGTCTTTAAATGAACAGACCACGTCTAGAGAGTCGCTATTTAGGAATCAGGGACTTTCGTACTTGATGAAGAAGTCCATGGACAGCCTGACTGCAACAGCTGAGGGAACGTACCTGATGACGGGGTCGATGGAGGGTTTGTCTGTAACAGCAGAAGGGACGTTCATGTCGGCAGGCATTGTATGGGGAGCAGCAAGCAAGGCGAGGGTGGCTTGTACGTCTGTGTGGGGGGAGCTGGCGATGCTGTACAGCACCAGCTCGGGAGGGATCACTAGAGAGTCTCCGCCGTCTCCGTCAGTGGTGATAACGTTACCTATGAAGTGTACAATTAGCTGGTAATGTATCAACACTATAAGTTTGTAATATCAACGTCATCAGAGAAAGTCGTAGCGTTTGTCAAAGCTGGTACACGCAACTTCAAAAAACTAAGTCATTGGTGAGATGCACAACACTGAGACTTAAGTCAATATTTAACTACACAACATAAACAATTGAAACATTGGTGAAGCATGCAACATTTAGACTTGAGTCAATGTATGAAAACTAAGGGCCTAACATGACACCGACTACCTCACGAGAGCTGAGCACCTCAAAAGAGCCACAACTCACACGTGATAAGCAAAAGCCAGTTGAGATCCTCGTAGAGGTTGTCGATGAGGTGTTGCTGTGTCTGTTGCTGCTGCAGTGCTTGCCCCAGATACGACCTCAGCATCGTGACGCGCTGCTCCAAAAGCTCCGTCAAAATCGGCACGCAATGCTCCACGTTCTGCACACCACAGCATTAATGTAAAGCTCACGTATTCAGAAGCATTTTAATATCGTACTCACATTGTTTTCAAACATATTTCACGTCATTTCAGTGTAACTTCAACTTACTTTCAGCCGGTTCTGCCAGTAGGATCAACAGTATTTCAAGTGCTTAGAGAGTAGCTAGAATTACACATGAATAGTTTTTCGATGGATGACTTTAAGTGTATTTACAAAATATTCTGTAAGTACCATTCATCCGTAATTGCTCAATTGCTTGGCACGTCACTACGGAGGAACATAAAAGGTGATCTACCATAACAAATCCCAATCGACAAACTAAACTCTGCTAATTAACAGTAATAATTGTTTAATCTAAACACTATTATTTAAAAACATTCACCCTTTCAGTACGCGCAGTATTTTATATCCATATTATCGCATGACAAAGTAAATACGTCATATTCTTGTTGTCCACAAGTACGTTGCATCGACAACTCCGTATGCATGAAACAATCCGAGATTTCAAGTGACTAAACAAAAAGCATTGTGTCAAATAGGGTACCACACAATATGAGAGGTCAACAATGCCCCTACATCAACATAAAATAAAATACAATCTTGCATGCCATAACCTCCTCAAGCATGCTCTTCATATGATGCTGCCAGCACATTTTTCTTTTTATGTGATTTAAATTCCATGCTACCAATGCCGAAAGCACTGCACCCTGCGCATAATTTTGTAAAGACGGTTTTTATAATTTCTTGCATTTTGTACAATGGTATCTACATAGACTACCAGATTTCTTCATATATTCTAAAATCTTTTTGCGGTAAAATTCAATTTTTGTTCAACTTCTGGAATCTGAAAATGTTTGCCGAATACCAGCGTAAATGAAAACTGAATTAGTTTACTGCAACCTGCTGGGCAACAGACGTTAAACGGAGGTTCTGCCTCAAGCACACAATCTACGGAAGATTTGAAACACTTTTCACCAAAATCATGAGAAAAATGGACGGGGAACAAGTCCAAGATGTCGTTGCTAGCAGTTGCAATCAAAAAGTTCAGATCCAAGCTCAAAAAAAAATTGATCTCATTTAAAAAATAACTTTAGATTTTACCATTCATCACAATAAAATCATATAAGTCCACTCCTTCTTAATATACTCTTTCACTTTACAGCTAGGAATGTTGTGTATGTTGATCCCTTAGAGCGTTTAAATTATTCAAAACTCTATAAATATCTTGTATACTACTGAAGGTATGTACAAAAGTAAAATATAGGAAACAGAATATGAAAGGTCTAGCGTGTTGGAATACATTCACAGAATATTAACTGAAAAATCAAGTTTCGCCTTTTTCAATTTTTGGCTAAGGTGCATTTTCTGCTTCAGTGGCTGTGTGAAAGCTCAGACTAATCTTCAGATATCTCCAGGACACGGGTGATAGTTCTGAGATACGTACATCATTTTACAAAAATAATACTTGGAATTCTACTACTACTATTGCTTAGTCCTCTTCGGATCTCAGGTGGTCCATAGCGCAGCAATGAAACTCCGCCATTCAGCCCTTCCGGGTGCCATAGCTTCCACCTCTTCTATACCGAGACCATGCGCTCTTATGTCTCGCTGGATTGTCCCACGCCAGATCTAAACTCGCAACTACCGAATGTAAAAAAAAAGATCTCACCTCCCTGGCGCAGACACCGATGAGCAGCAGCTGATCCATGTAGAGCACCCGGTCACTCTGCTCCGCCTCCGTGATCTCCTCGTTCTCGAGCTGCCTCCTCGTACCCTCAGGAGGAGCGAGGTGGCTCTTGAGGTACGTGTCAAATATCACTGTCGAGTGCTGCTTTGTCTTGACTTTCAGACTTGCCAGCAGATCCGAGTTGCCGTTATTGCTGCTGTCACAATATAAAACGTATACATTAGCTCTAATTAATCCAGGAAAATGAAACAAGAGTCCAGGCAGGCAAGCGTCTTCTAAATTGCATGACACACATAGTTTACTTGCTCGAATTCCGAAGAGAATTGTTAGCGCAGATATAAAACTATTTAATTTTCACAGTCAGTGCTTTGGAACCACTCGATAAAATTAAGTTAAGCACAATAGTAAATTTACTGTTAATATCAGCGAGTCACTGGACTACTTGCCAATTGATGTCAGGTCAGGTTTTCAAGCCAGCAGACACAGCAATAACGGTTTAGTTTTCCACGGGTTCTTTTTAGGTATTTATTTCAAATAATACTTCCTTTAAAAGGGTTTTCGTTTACTTCTTTATAGTACTATGAACTGCAATAAACTGTTCAAAAGGTTTATACATCAATACATATTTATTGCACCATGAATTGCGAACCAGTGTTACCAAGTTAGAAAAAAAGGTTTCCTAGAACACCAAATTCGGTAGCAGGGATCTTTCACACGGGAACCATCCGACAGCAGGAGCGAAAAGGTGTCATCACGCTGACTGCAGAGGCTCGAGTCTCGACTGCTTGACTCTTTTGCCGGTCGTCCCTCTACACACTGGGAACCGCACAACTGTTAGATTTTAGTACGTACGCCAATGTTACTATGGAGAATACCCAGGAAGTACATGTCCAAAACCATAACCTGTCGAAATATGTCAATGCACTTGTGAACGACGTAGTCATTCGCTACGGAGCCAATAGCGAATGACTACGTCGTTCACAAGTGCATTAACATACTTCGACAGGTTATGGTTTTCCATTCCAGAGGAGGAGTACAGACGAGTCGAATACGTCACAAAATACTTGAAACCCCCATGATCTTGACCTACTGAAATAAGTAATCCGCTTTGCGATCGCAACGCCGCATGCCCTAGTAGACCTGGCTACTTTGATCTTACAGAAAAATAATAGTTGATTCTTTTTCCAGCATTCGCAATAGAAAAAACGTTCACTTAAGAAAGCGATTAGGTCACGTGTGAGAGGAACTTTTCAAGGTATACTGGGGGTTAGAATATCTGGACAGAATGAGAAAGAAATGGCACTTCAGATAGCAAGAATTATAGAAAAAAAGGTACCTACAGGAATGGAGAATGTATGCGGGTTCGTAAATATATGATAAGTCCATCATAAGGCTTGAGCTCACTCCTAGAATTCTATTTTAAGAAGTCGGCACGGACGAGAAGTACCACCGTGTTGCAACAGAAATGAACCTGCAGGAGCTGTTAAATCCAGAACTGTGATTCACCAGGCATAGCTCCTCCATACCTATCAAGAAATGTTACATAATCTGACTCGTCTTCTGCCACCATCTTCCCGAAAGTAAAATTCTATTGCATCATAATTAATTTAACACTCCCTCCGGTCCAAAATTGTTAGTGCATCTCAATTTTCAAGTTGGACTGGAAATAGTAGTATAAACCAACACAAAAGGTTTGATTCAAATAAAATACATGTTAACTTAATCATATACTTCACATATTACTGGAATACATGGATTGAATTGACAATGTACAAACAAAAAATAGCAAAAATAAACGCTAAAACTAAGAACTGTTTTCGGTTTGTACACCAACAATTTCGGAGTGGAGGAAGTACTAATTATTCTCATCGATACATTAAGTCAGTAAAAATGTTCCATAGCTTAAATCTTACAAGAGCAGTCACACAATTCAAGCGTACAGGGAGGCTTTCACATGGCTACACGAAACGTTCACTTTTATTTGAGCGTCTGATGAGACACTCGTCCAAAATTTGTGACCTGTTACCTCGTCGTACATTCTCAGCTTACCTCTCGTTATTGTTGTTGGGTGAGGAGCTTGTGGGGGACGAGAGACCGACGGCAGCGCTGACGATGGTGAAGCTCGTATAGGGCACTCGCGACGACGTCTCCTGCAGCACAACGCTCCACGTCTGCAGCAGCACCTCGAACGCCTCCATGTACATCTGGTCTTCCTTGTCAGTCTGTATAAACGGGTATAATTTTACATTTACGATCGAAGACAAAGAGTCTACTTTCATGAGTCTCATTCATGCTATTTTTGAAAACTTAAATACGATAACTTTTTCAAAACTTGCACAATACTGGACCTGCCTTTACTGATAAAATGGTTTAAATGTGATCCTGAATTAGTCGATATCCAGTATGATGGTTGGTTACTGGAGTCAGTTTTAACTCTCACGGATTAGTGTTGTAGTCTTGGTATGACTTCTATAATCTCTTTATTGTCTAATAAAAAAAAGCCTCTACTGTGCCCCTATACCTGCAATATAGATGACACCTCACCGCTGCACACGTCACTCACCAAGACTCACCCCTCCCTTTTTCCTAGGTTCTTGGCAGAGAGACTCGCACCCATCTCCTAACAGAGAGATTCACCCTCATCTCTTTGGCAGAGACTCACCCTCTTTTTCATGGCAGAGACTCACCCTCTTTTTCATGGCAGAGACTCACCCCTTCTTCCTTGGCAGAAAGCTGCGCAAACTGACAAGTGAGGCTGGCTATGTGGTCCACGAGGCTCGGCAGAAGGTCTCCAGGCAAAGCTACTAGGATGGACGGTGGGAAAAACTGGAGGACCTTCCGGAAGATGTGACTGATGCCCAGCGCCTCACACTCCTGCACCTCGATGCTGTAGGAGGGATGGTAGCTTCTAGACTACGTTGACTTACTCATTCAACACCACATGCCATAGATCTCCTAAGTTTATTTCCAATGCTAACATTTACCTATGACTAATCTTTACACGTGATGTCAACTTGGTAGCTCTGCACAAACATAAAATACTTCGTTCATTTCTAGACGTTATCCTACAAAATTATATGAATACATTTTTTTAAGAACTATGAAATAAAACCTAGACTGTAGTTTTAATTTATACCTGTATTCAGTATTCAGCTACAGTGTCCGCTTCGTTCAATTGAGGCGATTATCTCAATGAAAAGCAGGAAAATTCCGATCAGGTAGCAAAACTAAGGCACAAAATTTTTGTCTGGCATACGCGCTTCAGAAGGCACAAAAAGCAATCCGAGAATCTTAAATATAAAAATGTAAAGTAAGAAAAACTAAAATAAAACAGGCAAAAACAAAAACGCTTATTTCTAATAACGGTGATACATGAAATCCTTAATGAACCTATACCGTTGGCCCTCTGTCAAGGAGTCTACACCTCTAGTACACTGCTGCAATCAAAAGACACATAGTAGCCATATAGTACACAGTATAACGTTTAGCGTGTTTCAGTCACATGTGCAGTCCTGAGTTAAACAAGAATTACGTACGTGTTTCGCTGCGTTCAGTACATATTCACCAGCAACACAGTAGCCACGCACGCTGTCTTGAGATCAGTAGACAGTCACACACATACAGTCTTGAGATCAGTAGAGTCATACACACACAGTCCTGGAATCGGCACAGTCACATACACAGTCCTGGGATCAGC
>VCRD01002151.1:24470-53981 GCA_006783055.1 Trinorchestia longiramus
TCAGCACAGCCATATACACAGTCCTGGAATCAGCACAGCCATATACACAGTCCTGGAATCAGCACAGCCATATACACAGTCCTGGAATCAGCACAGCCATATACACAGTCCTGGGATCAGGACAGTCATATACACAGTCCTGGGATCAGGACAGTCGCACACACAGTCCTGGGATCAGCACACAGTGGTCTCACACGTAGCGCTGGGTAAGCGATGCAAAACATGCCACTTACTTGGAGAGGAGCGAGAAGAGGCACGTGAGAAAGTGAGCGATGTAGTCGGTCTTGGCAGCGTGGTTCACAATGACCACCCCGTGCAGGGAGGCCAGCTGTACGAGGCAGTTGAGGGCGTGGTGACCCAGCGTCCAGTCCCTCCGCACCAGCCAGTATATCTGCGACACAGTACACTGAAGCCTCAGCAAAAAATGATACACTGAGATCCCTGCTCCACAAGAAGGAAGATTGGGAGGAACTAATGCATTAACTTTAAGGAAATAATTTAACATAACCCTGGAGCACTGAACATGGGTATAGTTTGCCCGAGGCTAGTGACTTCCATACCTATGTTCAGTGTTCCAGAGTTAATTATGATAATCTTATCAAGATCCATTTCATCATGAGTAACCATAATCATGGTGCATTAATCATGATTTATTATATGAAAAATAAGTGTACTTAATTTTGAGTTTTCAGTACATAGTACTGTTTTGTGAAATCTGAGAATTTTTAATGACATGCAGTATGAACCTTGCGAGCATATCACAGAATCGGATAAACAATGGAAAAATGAAGCGAAGCTCTTCAGATGTCGTTTCTCATTTATCTTATGAGTAAACAACTGAAACTCAAAGTCTGTCGCTCTGTAGAAAAAAATACCTTCACATTTCGAGACTAAACTTTTTCTTCAAAAAAATAACCGCGAGGTAAAATTCGTGTGAAATACACAAAACAAAACGACCATTGCCAAATGCTGTACACCACTAAATTCAACTGCTAGAAGAATCAAATTAAGAAACTCGCTGAGATTTGTCTAGGTAACTGTTCGTCATAGTTGGAGTTATTTAAATTTAACACAACCGCAGTTAATCTCTTCTCAAATAGCTTTGTGGGAATATTTAGGTGTCACATGATTTTTTCGCGTATTTAGACGTATTTATATGACTTCTAGCGGTAAAAAATGTTCTTGTAATTCATTTCTACATTTTCGAAGCAAATTTAACATGGGAAACCGAGCACAGTCTTGCTGCACTAGCATGAGCATGATCGATTTAGAATCATATTAAACAATGTCTAATTAAGCAATGCAAAAATGCGGCAGCCATTCTCACTCATCGTAAGAAGAAATTATTATCAAAAGACAAGTATATTGCAATTTACAAGGCTTATTTTATAAGGCATTTTATGACAGTCATCAAAAATCTACGTAGTTGAGAGCTGAAATCTGTCCGTTTCAGATCGCAATAGCCCTGAACTGATACGAGTAAGCGTTGTTATTTATCTTTGCTAGAGTATACGCTCGTGAGCTAAAAAACGCATACCTGTTTGTGCGCGCTCAACACACAACTCTACATGAAACTTGAAATATTTTGTGAGAATCTAACAGAGACGGACCATCGGGATAGTTTTAAGAGACGTGTCAGTTTGCTGAAGCGATCCACATTATGAGTTCATGTGACTTAAAAAACCTCCTGTAGCGTATTACATAGTAGGCTTGACAAAATTAACTTGAATAAAATTCCCACAGTTTGTGCCTGATAACAAAAATCGTTTTGAGCATTTCAGATCTAAGAAAACGTGACTGTGCTTGCTTTAAAGATGGCCGTGGATACCCTTAAAATACCGTGCTTGCCTTGAAGAAAGCCGTGCTTACCTTAAAGAAGGCATCGTTACCCTAAAAATGACCGTGCTTACCTTAAAGAAGGCATGATTACCCTAAAAATGAGTGCTTGCCTTGAAAAAGACCGCACTTTTCTTCAAAAAGACCACGCTTGCCTTGAAGAAGGCCGTGCTTACCTTAAAGAAGACCTGCACAAGTGATGGGTCTTTGAAGGTCTGCTCCCACTGGGAGCCAGGTCTCAGGGGCGGGTTCTGGTCGTGTTCGAACACTGACATGAGGCGCTTTGGCAGTGAGGTTCAGTTAAGGAAATCATGATTCAAAAATTCAGCTTCATGAACATAAAATTAAGAAGAAAACTAAGCAATGAGATAGGAAATAGGGCCTAGTCAAAGCAGTATCTCTCTACTCGATAGAACAAGTAGTCTCAATGCGGAAAAATACTTTTCGCTTGAAAATATTTGAGTAGAAATCTGAAAAATTATTGGCTAAACTAAACATGCTTGTGCTCAGAGCTGATTATAATTAAGTACATCTAGGAAGCTAAAACAATTGACTACAGGGATGTAGTTATCATGTAATGTAAAAGGTACATTTATAGAGATCCTGCATCATTATATACGAGTACTTAGAGTAGAATCAACGTTCCTGCTCAGTGGAGGAGGCTATAAATTCAGTGCAAGTGGCACCACAAAGAACAAAAAATTTTAGGGACACCATAGGCACAGTCCGTAAAACAGGGACTGTAATTATCTCTCCAAGACATAATGTTGGTGTGAGAGAAACAATGAAACATAACAGAAGGCACTCGAGCAGGAAGTCAAATTCAATGAACACTGGTGTCCTTCACGAAAGAGATGCAAGTTCTTGGTGATAAGAACTTATCTGAAATATTTGTACGCTTCATAAAAATCAAATAGTGTCACGAACGAAAATGACATTTTGTGTCATATTTTGTTTTCAAAAAAATATCAAGCAATTTTTCGTTTTTTCCGATTTCACGCTCATTAAACATACAAATGTGTCATTTCGTTGCACTCTGCACATTACACTGGTCAACAGTTTTTTTTCTTCTGACTAAAGTTTAGACATGTTCCTGGGTAACAAGTATTAAAGTTATTAAACGTAAGAAAGAATATTATGGTTAAAGCTATTAATGTATATCATGAATGAGTTGACAAGTCTAAGAAACACATTTAAGTTCCTACATAATATTAATCGAGATTTAAGAATAGAATAAGACAATAGAAATAAAAATCAGAATCTCCCATGAAAAAAAAGTCACACTCAATATACATACAATAAACTGTTAGTATAGAACAGTAGCAACTCAAAGAAACAGAACACAGCAAAATGAAATGGCTCCAGAAGTAGCAGCAAAGGATATAGTGAAGAGAAATGAAGGTCCATGTGAGCGTGCCCTCAGCAAGCATGATGAGGCGCAGCACAGTGGTCTTGAGATCTCCATCAGGAATCTCGCCCCTCCCTGCCTGTCCTGACGCCTCCAGACTGTGTGCGCCCTCCTTCAGGAGACCCAGCACGAAGTGGAAGATCCGACGAAGGTCCGTGCCCTGTCATGACGGGCTCAATTAGGACACAGTCTTTAATTCAACTAGCAAGGGAAAAAATCGATAGCAGAGGAAGAAAGTCACAAAGCACGAAAGATATGTGATTCGAAGTCACAAAGCACGAAAGACATGTGATTCGAAGTCACAAAGCACGAAAGACATGTGATTCGAAGTCACATATCTTTGATCGAGTTCTCAAGTACATGCAATCTTTAACGCAACATTAAAAATAAAACATTAGCATTTCCAAAAGATTGTGATAGTGAAATATATGCACTTTACAAATATTTTTTAGCAAAGAAGTTAAATGGAATGACATGACAGAAACTGAGGCCCTCCACAGTTGAGTACAGTACAAGAAGATCACGCTGTTTTGGTATGACGCTAATACTTCTGCGAATTATTTGGCACAATGATGTGCTCATGAATAGCGAACAAAAACATTCGGTCACCATAAGCTCAAAAACAATTAAGTACATAAAATGCTAAAAAGAAAAAATATAGCATCAAGAATTGAGAAATGACTGCACCCATAATACAAGACTACACAAATAGTGCCAGTAAATGAAGACTGTGAACAAAGACAGAAAATTAAAGCAGTAAGGATTTTACAAAATTAAATCAGAGTAAAAAAAATAGCTCAACGAACATAGCCAAATTTAGATATAAGTTAATAATGTAAAATTAAGGAAATGCATAGAAGTGGGAATGCTAAATTATGGAAATTGAAAAATCATGGAGCTCCAATTAACAAAATCCAAACAGCGAATAGAAGGTTAGCTAAATTAACTCAGTCACACTGAGAAGGTTGCACAAAATGCAGAACACTGGAAACACCTTGAAACGTATTTAAAATAAAATAAAACTGAACATATAGAAGTGAGAAAATAGAATAAAACAGACAGCACCATTGAGCAGATAAAATAATGGAAACACTAAGACTATACAACACAGAGAAGAAAACAAACCTCGAACTGCTTCTTGGCCTTGAAGTGCGTCTCCCAGGTGATGCCTACGTCTGTACTCTTGACAGTGACAGCATACTCCTGCATGAGAGCGTTGAGCACACTGCATCCCATCAGCCTCTGTGTGTATGTCACACTGTACTGTTAACCCTATACTGCATCCCATCAGCCTCTGTGTGTATGTCACACTGTACTGTTAACCCTATACTGCATGAATTATGCTGCATCCCATCAGCCTCTGTGTGTATGTCACACTGTACTGTTAACCCTATACTGCATGAATTATGCTGCATCCCATCAGCCTCTGTGTGTATGTCACACTGTACTGTTAACCCTATACTGCATGAATTATGCTGCACCTAATCAGCCTCTGCACGCAGGCACCTATTTATCATTGTTCTGATTCTTTCTTCGGTGTTAATCACTCTGAAGGTGATGGAGGAAATACTTCTGCCATTTGGGGTTTGAAGGAATATTGGATAAACCTTTTATCAAAATACATACTTAGCAACAAATAAAATTGAGTTTCATACATACGAGTAGCGGCATGAGCCACATATGCCACATGATACTGGGGGTTTTCAAGATTTATGCCAGATCTGGCACATCATGTACTCAAGTGTGAACAAAAGCAAGAGTAGCCACAGCTTTGTCCAGCTCCCTCATATAAAAAGAAACGCATTCAAAGTGCCAGTGGTCAACATCGACACGACATGGCGGGAGCTATACTGAACGCATCAAAGAGTCATGCAGCTGGTCACACACAGACAGTTCGGTTCAGTCTGAAGAGTTTGGTGTTTGCATACTATTTCCTACGAGAAACCATTTACTGTAACCTTATCTTCAAAGTGATCTCTTTTTGTTTTAATAACGTGTGTTGATGCACGTCCATCACACAGCAACAAAAGAATTGTTGAATAGAAGTTATAGAAACCAACAACAGTGGAAATTCTGCTACAAGCTGAACTCGCTATTTTGTGTCTACGTTTATGATTAAATTGCAACAGTTTGTCTCGGGCAACAGGAACTACACGTTAAGTACACGCTTATTTTTCTACTTTTTGTATGGTTAAGTTGTCCTACCTTACCTTCTCAGTTATTGCCTTAGAATGGCACTATTAATGCCTATAAAATAAACGCAAAGTTGAATTTCACAATAGCCAGGAGCTGAGGATCACATGTCTAATTTTTTAGCTTGCATTGCCAATAATTAGGAGAATATAAACAACCTCACAATAGAATCATATCACCTTTTGCAAGAGTGAAATTACTTGCAAAGCATGCATACACCTATTACTGACTGCCTGCATTAATGAGCACGAAATTAAGAAGACTAGATAAAAGACCACAGTTTGACTAGGTGGAGCCACTACAGAATAATCAGAAATTGCATGTACAAAACTACAAGAATCACTTGCGTGTCATGAATAAAATATTTCATAAAAAAATGATGATACCAATGTAATAGTGAAATTAACTTCATGGATTAGAAAATAAAAGCCTAATTTATTCAGTAACGATGAACTACTAAAACTAGAAAATCAAAATGAAACGGAATAATTAGATCACACGATCAAATTTAACTCGTCATATTTATATAATTACTCTCTCACCACTGACTGTGATCAATACACGGTGACAACTGACCATTGAATTATCAGGATTTTGTATGAGCTGCTCCACTTCAGCAATGAGGGCCCCTCTCTCCTTGCCACCGTCGTCCACACTGGCTCGCTTCACCATGATCGCCATCACCTGAACGCCA
The DNA here is from genome assembly GCA_006783055.1 of Trinorchestia longiramus. NCBI lineage: Eukaryota > Metazoa > Arthropoda > Malacostraca > Amphipoda > Talitridae > Trinorchestia > Trinorchestia longiramus. Next base: position 30,602 of record VCRD01002151.1, read on the forward strand.
GTTTTTCGAATATTATACTCAATTTCGAGTATTAAATGAATCAGCAATCGCAGAAAATTCGGAAATTATTTCAGGCGTAGCGTGTCTCAAAGACAAAGATGCCAGAAACAAGTTTTGAGTAATTGCATACAAAATTTGCAAAATTTAAATTCCTAAACAATAATTATGTACAGATAGATGTATTCTCGGTCTCGTTCCGTAAGTCGTTATTAACTGCTGAAATAAAGCTCAGCTGTGAAATTTCAGTACCATAGAAAACTGATTTTTAGTTGGTGGCATCTCCGCCCTTGTGGCACGGAGCGCATCATATCAATGCCATCACTCGCAACGGCAACAACTTCAAATTTCACATCAAACTTCGGTTTGCTCTGGTGTTCTAGTTACAACACCAGAGAAATGCTTCCAATGTATAAAAAAAATCCTCGTAACTGGGTTTCACATACACGAGCACAAGTTCAGACCTTTTGTTAATATCTGAACCTATACCTCCATCTTACTGCCACGGCATCCACACATCAAGAATGCTCAAGAAACAGCGTCAGAAAGCTAGTGTTTTACAAATAAAATATGAGTTCAACAAAGGCGATTGTTAATTCCATTGATAATTAGTTTAAGAAGGCTAAAGTTAAATTATATATTATTTCACAAATGTGATTATTAATTAAATGACAAGTTTGAGAAGCCGTTGTTAATTAAATTAAATATAATTTTCATAAGGTAGTCCAAGCGCACGAGACTGACCTGCACTAAAGTCTCCCGGACATAGTGCGGCTGTCGAGGCCTTGCAAGCACGTACTGCAGCACATACTGCCGCAGCTGAAGCTTGTCTTCAGAGGTGAGCTCATTCCATTCTCGTATGATACCAACACGCAGTAGTGACGCTGCTTCAAATAACAGGTACGGCACTTGACTTGTTTCTGGGGAATGTAAGAAAACAAATAGGCTAGCACAAATTGTTTCCAGAAAATGAAAATAAAGACAACTAGAGTCTCTAAAACACACTGAGATGAATAGCATATGAAGTTAAGAAAGATAAACTCCAGATCTTTACTACTTCTTTAAGAACTTCATGTATTGTAAGGCATCAAATAATCCCAAAATTATTCAAACATCTGTGCCTTCAAGATTATAACCAGAAGCTATTGGCAATATATAATAAAATATATTGGACATAATGGCCAAGTTGACTGTATCACAATAGGATTAATATCTTAACCATTAAACCACTTGACTTTTTAGATTTTCAGGTAAAACCTGTAGCCATATTGGCATCAATTTTTGAAAAAAATCTGTGAAATCCCCTTTAATTCATTTAACCAGAAAGGAAACAAATTGAAATTATTTTGCATTAGCCCCACTATGTCCTTTCAACTTTCCAGTAAAGAGGAAAATCATTCAGGTCTTTTGTTTTGGTATATGGGAACCATCATTTATTTGTTGAACTGCCAATGTCAAAGTCTATTAAATAACCATTAGGAGAATGGTGAATGACTTTGATTCAAGAGAGAAAAGAAGAAAAAACTGGATTAGGAAGTTATACCAGCAAGAAGTATCATAATGTTAACCTGGAGATGAAGAGAACATTCAGAAGAGGTTCACAAAATGCTTGGCTCGTGAATGAAGAGTTTCAGTTATGACTGGACAAAGAGTAGTGAAAGAAGACTTGAAAATGAAATGTGTGAGCCCTGAAAAGCACCTAATCACTCTAGAACAGATTTGGAAGGCTGGAGAGATGAAAATCTGAAATATGGATGTATCTTGACATAATTTCTTATAGATATAAGTAGAATTTCTTATTCACAAAAACAAACAAAACGGCTGCACTCTAACTTCAAATCCTCCTGAAAAATAAAATTATTGAAGAAGTAAATACTCTATACAGGTGAGTTGTTTTTGCCTATATGGCCACACAGACAAGAAAGTGCCATAGGTCATATTAAAAAAAATGAATGGTTTGCAGGAGTTGGTTGTGTTCAAATTTTGAGAGGGTAAAGACCTGAAATCTTAATGTATTCCTTCAGGAAAAACAAACTGACCTCAACAAGATGAATCAGGCCTTCACATTTACATCCTAATATGATAGAGCTCATTGTCATACAAATGCGCTGACACGAAAATTTCCAATGAACAACAGATTTTAGAATAGGGTAACTTTCCCCTCCTCCCCCTGATTTGAACCATTTAGCCATCAGCAACTAGAATGAACTGAGTACAAAAGCATGTGAGAACCTCCACAGAAACCTGCATCACTCAAAAACTATGAAGATGTGGGTACAGAATAATGATACAGAATTGATTGAAAAACCTTCTGATGATTGAAGGGTGCAGGAAGTCTCAGCTAAAGGACAACCACTTTTGATACATAACAGGAAATAGTTTGGTTAGAATTGTCACTAGTACTTTGAAATAAATTTTTCAGCTTTTATTTTAACTTTATTTCAACCCTTCATAAGTTTCTAATTATTATCTATTAATAAGTAATGTTGGAAATGTCATTTACTTTAATGATAAATTCCATAATGATTCTGCTCATGGAAGAAATGTTACATCAAACAGTGTATTGCGTCCACTTACACAGTTCTGTGCATAGGTATCCTAGAAAATTATGTGGTAGGTATTATAGATAAATGTATCTTTTTTGTTCCATCTTTTAAAGTTCACTTTCCTCTTCTTTCAGCATTGATGATGGGATATTTATGTATCAAAACATTAGCTAGTACACATGCTCATTTTCTACAAAAAAAATTAGTACACTATTTGCACAAACCAAAATTCAAAGAACAGTTTTATGTCTTCCAGAATTGAAAAAATTTCATCTACATTTGTTAAATAATGATGCATAATACATCTATTTTTGTTGGTGTAAGGAATAATCATCCATTGTTGACACAATGTCATAGCAAACCCTTAATATGACTGAGTCTTTCCCTTCCATTAATTTTTCATCCACTGTGAAAAGGGTTAGGTGGAGCAATTGACAAGTGTCCCTGACATTAATTTCAGTCATTATTGTATCTCTAAGGTTTTGTTCAAATTTATGCCCAGAGTCTGTCACTGCTTTTCATTAGGATGATGTTTGAGCACCTTTTGAAAAGAAATGTGTCAAACTTATAAACACTTTACATTATCCTCAAACATTTATCAAAAGGTAGATATGTACATACAATGCTATGTATAATAACCCTCTTACAATATCAGAGCAGCACCAAACGTAAGGCTGTACATGACTTTATGACTTGTGTCAACCAGACACATGTCACTCTTACCTAAAATTTCTCGACAAAGATTGAAAGGGCTTTTTGTCTGTCGTAATTGAAGAAAAACTTGTTCTGCTTCATGCCTTTGTTCACTGGTCACCACATCTGGAGGTGCCTGCAAAAATAAACAAATACATTAGCTACAACTAAATCAAAAATTTATTTCTGCATGGCTGAGTTGAAGGAGACTGTGGAAAAATATGATGCTAATTGATTGTACACACACAGCTTTTACACTTCACAAAAAGATACATAGAAAGAGTGGCTGTTAACTCATGCATTTCCAGTAATTACATACACCCAAAAATAGCTAATTTCTAATGTAAACTTCATATGTATCCTCATTTGTTCTCCAAAATATCTTTATGAAAGTGCAGTTCGGTCTCCTCTTAGTTGAAAGCACTACAATTTGTGCACAGCATCAAACCATCTTACATGTTGAAAATTCTTCACTTTTAACCAGACAGATGATGCAATGTAATAGGGTTATACAATGTCATAAAATGCCTGCACCATTCTCCACCTCAAACTCGAGTACCTGATAAATGTTTCAATCTCCAATCAAATTTTGTTCTTGATAGTCCCATTCTCTCAAAACTTCTGTAAAATCTGAGCTTGTGTATCATCTTACACCTACTAATTTATACCATTTTTCTGCTGAACAATTCATTTTAGCATGAATTTATTTCATACTTAAAGCATTATCATTCTTTCATAACTCACGGAAAAAAATTGAGTGCAAACATGAATGATCTTTCAGCAAAGAAACATCATAAAATATGCTCCTATTATTTAGACAAGCTTATTAACAATTGCAAAACATAGGTTCCAGTTGCAATGAGTGATATCAACTCATTATGATCTAGCAGGTAAGCTGGATCTAGCTCAGGTCTCACATAATTACTTATAGTTTTCTTTTGAAGAAAGTGTTGGGAAAAAATAAAAGTTATCAAAAATTCTACACTGTAATTTTTTCTCTACCCTATGACCATAAAAATTTAGGTCCTTACGTATTATCGGGAGGACCTTTGATTTTTACTTTTTCTTTTTTTTCACAGGGTTTGTTGGTTAGGTTAGGTTAGGTTAGGTTAGGTTAGGTTAGGTTTTAGGTTGTTTTAACCGTTTCAATAAATAATTTACTTTAATTTTTGAGTCGTTTTTTTAAAGGTCCTCCCGATAATACGTAAGCACCAAAATTTATTGGGCCAAAAAATGCAACAGACACATAAAGGTCTCAATTCCATACTCATTTTTCATGTTGCTTATACTTGGTAAAAGAAATGAAAATTATTCTCACAATAAGTTTGCAACTCATAACTAACATGAAAGTAACAGTAACTCATGTCAAATTGACCATTCAAAAAACAGCCAAGTACTGAACTCACAGTGCTTCCCACCAACCCTAGCTAATAATAACATTTTCAGCTAGTTAATATCTCATTTTTAAACTGGCTTTAATTCAAATAGAATTCTAATTATTTACCAACATCTAAAGCATAAATTTCTATATTGTGCAATAATATCTTCCCCTTCCATAGGCTTGCAGGATGATACATAATTTAGCCTATTTATAATGAATATTCCTGTTGTTCTGTCCAACTTGAGCTCATGAGAAACAAACATTCTTTTATTACAGATGTATCTATTTCCATGAAACTATTATACACAGGAATATTCTCATGTCTCTTCACGCATACCATGCACTCTCATTGGATACATGGGGCATTCCAAGGGTGTCTGTTTCTACTGACTCAGCATTACTCTGTAAGACCATACAAGTTGGTGAAAATATTAAAAAAAAAAAACAGAAAATGCAAGGACAACTGTCCATTATAATGCAATTAAACTCTCAATATAGGAAAAAAATTGTAGACAGGAAAAGTATCATTTTCAATGTTCAAGAGTTAGTAAATATTATATTTAAAACAATTAACAAGTGGATCAACTAGACAAATGTGTCAATGCATGTAAAGTAAAACCTAGGTCTGGTGCATACCTGCATCTTAATTTGTTAAGAAAACACTAAATACTACAAATACTCAAACCTGCAATGAGTCAGTTGTCAAGGTGACAGTTTAACTTGACTCACCATTAATTTTGTTTAAAATATCCTTTTTTCAACTAAGAGATGCAAAGAAAATAACTACATAGCTTGGTAAAGAAAAGAATAAATCTAAATAGGTCACCATAATCTCACAACCACATGAAAAGCCCAAAATATTCTTAGGAGTGGAGAACAAATTTTCTTTTCCTCTTTGTTAACAATAAAACAAGTATATAGTAAACAGTAGTAAACTTTGCTCCAAAGTTTTCCTCATTGAAAAAGCCTTACATTTACAAAATATTTTAATTCCTCTTCTCACAGCAAAGAAGGAAATTTTAAAAATGTGAAATTTGAACCATAACAATGCTCCCTAAATCTAGGCACAGACCATTCTACAAAATATGGTACAAACAGGATAAATATTATATTGAGATTAATTTATTTGTACTTCAACTCCACAAAATATAACAAAAATATCTTAAAAGGTTGAGAACTTATAGAAATAATACAGGAGCATTTTACACATCTCCAAGAGATTGCTTTAAAAATGGAACTAAAAATAGTCACAAGAGATATTAGTATCTTTTCTTGCACTCTGAACAAAAGAGCTTTTTAACATGAGCAATTGTTGTCAGAATTGATGTTTGTTAAGCAGATTATTATCTGTCCAATAAATAATAACTTACTCAGACAATGTTTTAACATTCTTCTAAATTCCTGTTCATTGCCTAAGCTAGTTTTTGGCTAAAATTCATGGTCTCAATATTACTGGATTTCATTTGTTGCTGAATAACTGAATTTTACTCCTTTCCAGCCATTCTGTAATATAAATGCACAACAGAAATAAAATGGGACAATAGAAACGAGCCATTTGGCCCATTCTCAGGTTGAGACCCAAGTCCCATGCTGTAGATACCCAAGTTCCATGCCATAAAGGAGTATGAAGGCAAGTTGTAAGTTTGTCACACTGTATTCTCTTTATACAGGCTTCTAATTTGAACTAATGTTGGCAAATAATCAAAATTTAAGCATGACATGACCAGTGTTTTATGCTGCTGTTGTAGTAAAAACATGTTTTTACCCATTTTTGCATGCTTTTGTTCAATAAACAGTTTGCACTAAACAGACAAAACAAAAAAATATGAGCAATGATAAAGAGAAATAATTACTTCCTTTCATGTATTATGTATACCATTCAATTTATTTTGAACATACAAAAATTTAATCAAAACTCATAACTTGAGCTTTATGTTGTATTGTATTGATAGTTACCAAAAACAATACAGAAGAAATGAATATCATGTTGTCATAAGGATTTCTCTGAGTAAATATAATTTCTATTTCTCTAAGTCTTTGCAATAGTAATGCACTGTGGTGGTTAAACTATGAATATAATAATAATAATAATAATAATAATAATAATAGCAATGCATTTGGTACTTTCTATTTTAATCAATATTTTGAAGTCCTCAAGCACAGCGCACAATCACTGAGATTACTTCCATCAGTACAATTTAATAAAAGATATATGAAAACCAACATGCTGTAACTTTCAATAGTTTTCAATTTTAATACAATAGAAGTTTTTTGTTAGGATTGCATGACTTTCTCCTCTTTTTAAACACATTGTATTTTAATATTTACAAAATTTGCAGACTATTTAGGATATAACCAGGCTTTTTTTAATGACACCTTTCTGGTTTCATAGCTTGAAGGACATCAGATTTCAACAGGGCTAGCACCATCACAAAGAGTGAGAACATTTTTCCCTTTTTCAAGTGATAATTGAAAGCATAAATTAAATACTTCCAAGTACCTTTGTAACATTATAATTCTTTCTGCCTCCCCCACCCAAACTAGCAAGCAGCATTTGTGACATTAACCTTCTCTTTCAAGTTAAACACCTTCAAGGGTAGAATCAAGGCTGAAATCAGAAGAAGCACATTAAATAAGACAATCAGAAGTGTATATATATATATATAAAGAGGTACCACAGTCAACTTGTATCCTAAATACTAAAAATAGTGTGCATTATACATTAAAATTGATTAATTGTCAATAAGATCATTATCACAGTAGGGATAAATTTTATGAAAAAACCACAGACTGGAATACCTTGAAGATGCACCTACAATGTTCTGTTGGCTGTCTTACTAATGTGTTTCAACATGATTTCAGAATTGCAATCACAAATTATACAGATTGCAACTAGACAAAATTTCCTTCGATTTGATTAAAGTCAAGCAAATTTATTAACAAGTTTATGCATGTATTTCATAAACGTTCAAAAATGTCTCACAAATCGGAACTGTAATATCACCTTTCTTATTACCAGTATTATTTGCACGATTTTTTATCTTCATATAATCCCTTGAAAAAAACGTTTAAGCCAGAACAGAGTAAACAGATATTAAAAACTTAATACCGATAATCTTACAAATTCTCATTATACGACTAAATCAACAAAAATAATTTAATATATTCCAAGAACAAAGTATAGCATAAGCGAACAATGGTCCGAGCTCCAATTGAAACTGGTGATAACTAGTTAAATCAGTAACTACCTTAAGAAAATAATATTCAAAATACTTATGGGAGTACAATATTAGCAAAACACTCACCATCATTACATCGGCCGCTTTTTCTAGACGATCCATTATATTTATTAATTAAGCAACACAGAAATCATAAATATCAGCTGACCGAGCACACGCTCCTTGTCTTTGCATCCATGAGTTTGTTTACCTCAGTAGTGCTGCCATCTGTTGTCAACGCGCGACCACCACTAAAGTTCATTCAAAGTTCAAATTATTACACACCATATAAAATTTTATACTGTATCTGTTTCGCAGTATATCACCGTATATGATGACTAATATGTATTCAATTTACCTATTCACTTCAAATAATTCGTTATGGGCTTAATGCTGATGCGTTAAGCGACCACTATAGTTTCTAAGTTTAAAGAACTTAACATGTGCAGTTTGTTCCTAAAAACTACATCAATAAAAATAATAAATGTTTATTTGGCTTTAACTAGATTTTTTCTTAATTTACTGTATTTTTACGTAGGTTTATAACCAAAGATGTTATTTCCGGCTTTGATAAATGTGAGACAACCGTGAATTTAGATATAAACATTCTGAGTAAACAATTCATTTACACAAAAGAAAAACCAGTCAATATCATGAATATTTTAGTGGCCCTACAAGCTTCTGCATTTGACCAGAGGTAGGATCCACCTGACTGGTGAATATCCACCATGACTTCTTGGACAGTTAGGTCATTCTGGTTTTCTTGCTGATTCCCTTGATTACTGTGTTGTGATCCCATGATGTTCGAGCTAACTATTGGAACTGTCAAATTTTGTTTTTTTTTTCATAAATTGTGCTTTAGTGACAAGTTCAGTCTGTGTTTTCATCATCTTGAGTTTGGTTGCTTCAAAACCCACTCCAGAGAACTGCAGCTTCTGTATAGCTGCTGCATTTCTGATAGCTGGACATTCTTTAGAGCTTGCTATATGGGTCTGATGGCAGTTTGCACATTTCTCCTCTCCTGGTTCAGCAGTGCACTCATCTTTTGTATGTGGGCCAGAGCACACCAGGCAGCGAAGAGGTGAATTGCAGTTCACTGCTACGTGTCCCAGCCTTTGGCAGCGGTAACAGCAGCGAGGAGGAGCATTGAAAGGGAATACTGCATATCTGGTAAATCCCACATACATGTGTGAGGGACATTGAGTTCCTGCAAAGCCTAGTTTGACTGCTGATGACTCTTCTTTTATACCTCCACTGTACCGGGGTAGACGAGCTACAGAGAGCAATTCACTGCTTCCACAATCTGCAGATGTCTTGATATCTTCCACATTTACACTTGGATGTATTCCCATGATGACCCCCCATGACTGCATCTGGGAAACCGGTTGAGAATAGTTTACAGTCCACTTGCCCAGCCTTTTCACTGCTAAAAGAGATGTCAGTTTTCCATTTCCAATTGTTGCTTCTTCTAGCTCAAAGGCTACTAGATTATCCCGTTTGTTTACTCGAATGTGGCTCTTCTGTATTACTTTAAATAGGGACTCACCAATACCTTGTGCTAATGCCACTGGGTTGGTAGTAAAGGTGCGAGCTTCCATTCCAATTGGGTGCACCAGAATCACTTTGCTGTCTTCTGATTGCATGGTCTTGGTTACGTTGAAGCCCAAATTTGGCTTGAAAACTCTGCCTTTTTCTCCCTTCTCTTTCCCAGAGTTTCATTGCACATTAGTGCTAGCATTTGCTCTTTCAAAACTCGCGTTTCTGTTCACCCTTGAAGGGCACAAATTGTCATTGGATTTCTCTTTCTCATTGCGTTCTACACCGTCTGCACTTGTGTGCATCTTCTTTCCTCCTTCCTGGCTCTCACTTTCTTCCACTGGTTTTCCTTCTCTCTTCCAAGAGTTTCTTGTAGTTTTCCATTCACCGTCCTGCTCGTCCTCCATAGCACTTTCATCAATGTCTGATGCACAAGCAACCCGATCTAAAAGATCTTCTTCACGTACTTTTTCCACGTCACGAAGCATGGTAGCATATCCCTCCATCTTTAGCTTTCCCGGTGGCACACTTGCCTTGAACCACCAGGAAAACGGTCGCAAAAGTGGAGTTTAGCGGCTGTCTTTATTGTTTCTTTATAATTTCCGGCTTTATTCACTTTTCATGCAACACTTAACAGTAGAATATACTTAATTCAAGTAGCGTCAACGACACTTGGGTACGTCCATCTCGCATCACATCCAATGTCTTTCCCGACGTCTCGACGAGTTTATTAGTGGACTTGCTCCATCGGATATATCTCGTTACACATTTGCTCCTCTTGTTTCTTGTGATGTAGAACGGATGTTTTCCCAGTACAAAACTATATTAGCAGATAATAGGAGTTTCACTTTTAAAAACCTCAAATACTATTTAATAATAAAGTGCAATTCAATTTTTAATTGTTTTTCTTGAATTGTTCAGTTTAACTTTCTTTTCCATATGTGTATGTTTGAAATTGTCTAACTATTAAAGATGTCTATATTTAATTCCTCTATGTCATATTTTGTTTTCAAACTAAACATTTCACAGTAAAAATAAAAACTTGAGATTACAACGTTTTATTGAAAGTTCCATTCAAACCTCGAGGGTTCAAGTACATTCAAAGTATACCTATCCAGTAACATTAACTTTATTCCATATTCCGTAACTAACTTTGAGCTTACAATATGCACACTATATCGAATAATTTCTGCCATATAGTATGCATAATTCCATCAATAGTACTAATATGCATTTTGGTCCAGCAAATATGCCAGTGAATTTTTGCATAGTTTATGCGGTATATAAATCTCAAGAGCAGAGATCGTCATATAATATGCTGCACACTGTGAAAAAAATTATACACTTAAGCAGCATATTTTATGCTACATATTGTCACATCCCTAATGATGACAATCTTAGTCTCTGTTCGATTAGCTGCTGAAAAATTTATAATGTCATCAGAGGATAGATTGGTCAGGAAACACTCGGTGATGCTCTTGATCTCCCCGAACCCAGACTCGACAGTATTAACTGTCACCGCATTATCATCTAGAAGATGGTTAAGTTCGGTGTAAAAGTGAACATTAAGACATTCGACGTTCTAGATGCATTTAACACGTTTGTTGCGATGCGACCCAGCGGTGGTCACTCAGGTTAGGTTCTGTAATTTTTTCAAAGCTTTCTAGTGACTGTATGTACAAAGTAAAGATTTGCACCAGCTAGACAATCGCAACAAACGTGTTAAGTTCAATGATGTGATAATTGAAGTTTATACATACGAAGCTTAGTAAGGGATGGAAGCGCTGAGATTTACCCAGAAATGTAACTTTTTCATCAACTAGTCGCTATCGACGTCTGAGTCACAGATCTGTTCAAAAAATGAACTTTTGTTGAAAATCTATCAAGTTTGTGCAAAAGTTTTTGCCGATTTGAAAGTTCAATTTTGAGAATAAAGTTACTTTTGAAGAATTTATTCACTACAATAATATCCTTGAGCTTCTATGACCCGATTTCATCTGTCTACGAGTTTATATATGCCTCGTTTGTAAATTTCTTTAGGTTTTGATGAGAAATATGAATTCAACTCATTTTTAATCTCTTTCAGTGATGTCAACTCAACGCCATTCAAATAGATCTGTAATCCTCGAAATAAGTGATAATCAGGAAGGGCGAGGTTGGGAAAATATGCTGGACGGGGTAAAACCTCCCAATCAAGTTTCAATCAAAGCAAAAATTCGCAACAAGAAACACGTTGGCACAGGTTCTCAGGAGACAGTTCGGGCGGAACCCATTTTCTGAATACTGAAACCTTCCCCATCTGTTTCGGTTATACCACGGTTGTATGGGTTACATTAAATTGGTTAGCCAGTTTATTCGAGGCTACTGACGAATTTTCAGTAACAGCGGCTTCCAATAACTCCAAATCAAGCTTTTTTGACGACCACCTTAATTATAGAATCCGGCCGTGCTAAGCAATAGGCTCTACTTTATCACCACTTTCAATTTTTGTGTTTAAATTGGAAACTCCATTTCTGATATAACATGTTTTCTTCACATGCGCAGTGAAGAGATTTGTGAAGGACTTTAAACGTTTTCCTCTACTAAAGTACGTAGCAGTGGTATTTACAGCAGCTCTCGTTTCAGCTTCCTTGATGAGCTTGAACCTAAGTTTCAGTATTTACCGAGATCAGCTGATCTTAAGCTTATTTGTAGCGAGGGAAAATAAAAATTATCAATAGTTATAGTTTATTCTTCAAAACCTTGAATAAATATACAATTCCGCAGATGCTATAGAAATTGAAGTGATCAATTTTTATGAATGACACCTACCAGACGTAGTCGCTAGTGAAATTATTTGTTTTCTTGAGAGATCTTATGCAAACTGCTTTACTATCAGTGACCATTTCACGCCACCCTTTAAAGCTTCACTTGATGAACAGCCTCGATGTACTGGATGAGCACATCAGAGTCTTCGCATATCACAGGCTTTTTGTGATAGCAAGCGATATCATGCCATTTGATTCCGTCATCGTAGATGTTGTTGAGAACCCCCAGGCAGGATTCAGTCGTATTGTTAATTTGGAACTCCGCATTGTCGGGCTGAGGACCTCCGAAGTGGCCAGCTGCGCTCCAAGGCTGGATTCCCCAACCAGGAGGGATTTGGTCAGTGGGGGCGATCTTCTGATTTGTATTAGACCAGAACCATCCCTTTACACTGATAGGCTTCAAGTCTTCACGGGTTTCACAGCCGGTGAAATCGCACAGGCGGCCGGACGTCCAAATGTATGTCACGTTGCCTGCAAATAAAGACTGCATTGAATTCCCGCCGAAATGTTTACAGAATCGACAGACTATGCTCCTTTAAAGGCGGGGAAAAAATACTGAAATCTGAAATTGACCGACTAGAGACTGGAAGCATCTCTACACATTTACAAGCAAAACAAATCTCGCGACGGTAGTGAAATACGAAAACATAGTAATAACCCTAAGTACAGAGTTGCATACCACCACGTTAAAGGCTTGTGCTAAGCTGTATACAGTACTTTGGAAGACAAGCTATCAGCATTTAACGAAAAATTGTAAAGCTATGCATTATAGATTTGAAAAATTTCAAGTTTAAAACCTGCAATTTTTACTTTATTTACGCCAGTCTTTTTCATTTACAAGAAATCCTAAATTTATTCAAGCAGGCAAGCGACTGATCAAAATTTAAAGAAATTTGTTATGAAAGAAGGTGGAATTCTTTACACCAGAAAGTGAATTTATGTATCAACATTTCCTCTAGATTTTTCTATTATTAAAATTCAACAAACTTATGCAGCTCAAATAATTTCAATGAAGTAGGTGAAATCAATTTTACTTGAACACGTTGCCTCCGATTGCCTGGCCGGTGTAAATCTTCACTTTGTACACATTACTAGAAGGCACTAAAATTTACAGAACCTAATTTAAGTGCCCCACATATGTACCACTTCGGAGTCTACGTATTAAACAAAAAATAGGATGGAGCGTACTAACAATCTATTTTTTAGTTGGTGTAAGAAAATATTAACTAAAAAAAAAACTTTAATTCCTTTTAAACAGTTCAAGTTCAACAATTACAAAAAAAAAAAAACTTAGGTTTAGTATACTCTTGTTCAATTTGATTGACCTATGTTCAATATTTCATGTACTATTCAATATATAAAGTTAGGCATTTCAAAACCGCTTCCGTTAAACAGCCTTGGGCCTTATACGAGTATATGTCGGAAAACCAACATCGTTGAACATTTAGAACAGTTTTTGTAACCATTTTAGAAGTTTCGTCGAGTTGCTAAAAATGAAACAATTTAGTTTGAGTACATTTGAACAGCAGCCGATTATCTTTGGTGGTGGCAGAACTTGCTTGTCAAGTTCGTACATTTGCGGAACACGCTTGGCCGAATTTTACTAATAATTTCAAGCTTTCAATTGAAGTCCTATAAATTTTACACTTTTTACCCTGGAAAAAGGTTCGTATTTAATCAAGTCTACGATTATTACCATATCCAAAATATTACAAAGCTAAAGATTCAGAAGTTTTAGTGCCAATGAAAAATTTCCCTCACACTCTATTCTTTTTGCTTCTTTTTCTAACTCATTGCTTGAGCCATTTGTAATTGCACAGGCTAAAACACAACCTATCACAAAAACTGTTCTGCCCCATTATTTGTACCGTAGAAGGATTGCTTATTAGTTGAACTTACGACTTTCGATGAATTTGAAGATCATGTTGTTCTCCTGCAGAGTCTCCATGCCGACGGCATCCATACACCTCTTTCTGCACTCGTTCCGAGCCTCGAGCCAGTTCACCTTCTTGCCAGCGGGTTGACCAGTTGCAGGGTCAGTTTCGATATTGGAGGGTTCGTCCCAGGAGAAGTAATACCAGTGCTTGTTGAACTGCCAGTGCTTGGGCCCTGGAAAAACAAATTTAAACGAGTTTTTTCAGAAACATTTTGAATGATCATTGATATCTTTCAAAGTGTTATTTTCAAGAATTAAGCGACAAACTTTAAATTTAGAGTAACGAACGCAACCGCCCTAGACGTCCTTTAAGACGCTGCAGACGTTTCACAGACATGCACTTTTGGACATTTGAACAACCAATAGTTCCTTGATAAGTTTACTTCTAATGTAACTATCTTGCCGATAACTTCTCCCTATCGCAACAGAATTCGCTAACCAAGATAATTCATCGACCAGATTTTTAAAATACTGTTGAGAGAGCTGAAAACTTTCCCAAAATATACACATTGTACCAAACGGTAATACTACATTGATAGTCTAAAGGCAGCGAAGCGGCCTTACAGGTACAGTCAATGAATGACTTCTCAACCGGCCAGACACTTTAACCCTGGTCTATAGAAAGCTCGACACAGTTGAGATGTAGTAAAAATGTTGAACATTACATATTATCTACATCAATGTAAGGCAGTTCGGCTTTTGCAGTAAATTCAATCTTACTGTTTTGACAGAGCTCCAGCTCAGGAAGAGCAAGAAGAGTTCCTTGTTCTTGAGCTAGGCAGGCAGCCACAGCGGCCAGCAACGTAGCAAGCGCCAAATAATGCATAGCTGTTGGAAAGGAAATTGGTGGTTAGTATGAAAGCATAGAAAAATAAAATTCATCTCAAACTGCCAAAACAGTCTGGCAGTGACTAATTCAATGTTGATAAGAATGTCTATTACACATGGGAAAAGGAAAAATAGATATCCTTTCTCCTGGTTAGAGCGAAGTCATAGAATTTAAACAAAGCGTAGCCATTGCATATGTAGTTGTATAGATGAATGCACACATTGCAGAAAAAAAGTATAAATTTTTCTGTTTAATATATTCTCATGAAGATTTTTAATGAAAAATATCAGAGGATATAGGAATTGGTATTGAGGTAATAAATATTACAAGTATTAGGAATTACACAGGTTGAAAGTTTACTGGACAACTATTAAAACACAGTGGCTATTTTTAAACATTTTGCATTTTCAAGAAATTTTAAACGCACATGGTTCTTTCTAGAACAATCTTCAGCTAAAAGTCGAGCTAAACGAATTCGCAGATTTAGAACCCCTTTTAAAATAGAAGTTTAAAGCATTTTGCTTTCGCAAGCTTGAACAAGGCGAGTCTGTGAAAAGGCGAAGACGAGGCAGTCCAGCATTGGGTAAAGGCAGAACTCCAGCTTTGTAACTTCATGCAGAGCATCGGACCACTATCAACAGCAGCTATAGTTGAACATTCTATTCTAACTGCATGGTACGAAAATTAAGAAATTTCGTATTAAGAGTATAGCAATAGGTGCAGAATTTAGCAGTTACATCTGAACTCTGCTGAAAAATCCTGGATAATCGTAACGAGTGGAAACTAAAAAAAAAAAAAAATGCAAATAAACCATGTACCTTAGTATAACGATATTAGTGGAAGCTGTACCACGATAGTAAAGACTATTAAACCAGAGACGATTAACAGTGCGAGAATCATCGAATAATAATGTACATGGATGGATCCTACGTAAGTCAGATTTGAGAAAGTCTACGCAGAGTATCTAATGTAAAACTTCATGGACAGTCAATTGTGTGCAGTTCAATAATCCGCTGCTTAATCAGTAGAAATCAAGGTATTTAGCAGTTATCGGATTAGATTTTATCTCAAAAGAGATTATCATTCATATTTTATGGAGCTACTCTAGAGCACCAGAAATAAAAAGTCGATTATCAGAGCTGGTAAATGGAAATTTCATCGGATGAAATCTACCTATGCAAGACAGATCATGAAGTTTCAATTCAAGTTGAAATTCGGCTAAATAATTGGAGTCAGATTCTTTTTTCTACAATTTCGTGTATTAATTAAATACGTAAATTCACAATACGATTAGGGCAACGGTTTATTCCTCATAATTTCCATTATTGAAACATTTAAGCCATTCTGCACTTTAGAGTTTCTCTGCACAAGATGAAACTAAACTAGTTCACATCAAAATGTTTGATGTAACGGAAGAACAGTACGTAGCTAGAACCTCTCTGGTCCCTCCCCATGTTATGCATAATAAAAGTCAAAACTTCGAATCACAACGATCCCTAATATCATCCGAGTTGTTCCTTTAGATTTGAAGCATCGTTGCAAATAAGAGAAAAAGAGACCTCAACTAACACCAACCTTCCACTGCCAGAGTCAACATACGACTAGTGAGATCATTACTTGGCGCGCATTGAAGTCGCCTTATAGGAAGCAAGTTCTTGGATGACGTAACGACATCACCGTGCTCGGCTAAGGTCAACTCGAGGAAATTTCATAGAAAAACAATCACCTTCAGTGCTAATCACAGCTTCTTCGTGTGATTGTGTGCACATTATTATCACAGGAGTCGAACATGGGTGTGTAGTACTGAGTAGGAACAAAGTTAAAGCGGATGTGATTTAATCAAGTTAATTTATCAAATTTCAAACTTGCGTTTAAAATATAGTTTCAGAGAAGGCAAAAACCATCCAAATTATTTTAATCACATTTGATATTTACGAATATATTATAAACTGTCCAAGAAACACTCAGCAGGTTTTAAGGTTCACTCCGTAGAAAAGTTACTTTTATTAAAATAGGCTTTTTTACATGCCCCAGCAAAATTATCTGAGAACTTGTTATCAATTTAATTGTAATGAGAAACAAGAGAATTACAACTTTCAATTTCTTAACAGATGCTTCTTAATGACTAACATGTACTCGACTAACATAAAATAATAAAACAGAATTGCTATTTTGCTCACCAGCAAAATAAACCAGAGACAGGCATTACTTGCAACTCTGCATGACGCAGCATATATCAGAGGGTCAAGGTTCTTTAGCATCTCCTGCAAGATGAAGCAATCATAGAAAACTAATTCTCAATTTTCTGGTGATTATGTCGTGGGATGTTTCAACCTTTCAAATCTTATTTGAAGAGAGAGTCAAATACAAACGAAGACTCGCAAAAATGAACGTAAGTGCATGGAAAAGAACGTTGTTTTACTAAATAGGTTTTTAAAATATGTTATAAATCATTTGGCATTACAATTTAAATAAAACACGTTTAGAAACCAAGTTAAGGTTATAACTTTTCCAACGTAACAGGACGTGAAAGTTCTGCGTCATCATGTGAGAACCGGTGGTCCAAATATGCCAGAACCTGACATTCTGTCGTAAAAAATGCTCGGTTTGGTGCGAGTGCCTGAGTGGATCGTGCATAATTCTATAGTGTAGTACTCAGAAAAATTGCCACGATGGATAAATTTTTTAAGTTTTACCATAACATGTGAACAGACTATCAACTATGATAAAAGCGTTGAGTACGTTATACGTGCTTTTTTGTAATGCTTACGGTATAACTACGGTACAACTTTTGCAATATATAGTGTACGTTATAGTTGCACTTCAATAATTAAAGCGACTATAGGGTAGTTTTTGTTTAAGATTCAAAATTATGACGAAAAAATAGAATGGTAGAATAAACTATTATTGATGACATAAACGACATTTTTCTCATTCTCTAGATGAATTATAAACATAATTTTAGTTACCTACGCCTACAGATCAAAATTGGTTTTTGATACACTTGCAGTCATTAAAACAATGCGTTCTCGATATATAACTTGAGTAACCTCAATATTTTGACGGGGTAAAGTTAGAGAGTTTTCTTCTGCCTAAAATTCTGCTCCAAGAAGAAACCTCGAAATATTGTGGGGCGAAGATGGCGATGTGCCTAAGCTAATATTGTCTCATTTACACCTGACAGTATTATATAATACGCATACATATCATAATTATTCTTTAAGTCATCTTTCATTTATTACTTTGCATATTATAAGTTAGAATGTAGGCCTTTAATAAAAATGTATAGAGGTTTGTGAGCCGGACGTATGAAAGCATGGAAATAAAACTGTATCACAGCCGCTTATATTTAGGTGCGCTCACAGCAATGTCTTTATGTTTAACTATTACACAGGACAACAGAGTCGTCCTTACAGAGAACCCGTGAATTACATGACCAGCAAGAAGAATGATGGATTTGACGGTAGCTAACCAAGCTATGGCTTAGGCCACATGGCCTTGCCAGAACAGAAGATCAAAAATTTTAAATTTGAAAATCGCTATTGTGAAATTACTTAAACCACAAATATGCATAGAGAATTAGGTACCAATTTTGACAGTATATTCGGAATCGAAGAGACTGAACGAGCAATACAATTAACATGAACCACCTCGATACATACAGCTTGTAACGTACCACAATTCAAGAATTTCCTTATGTGCTTGAAAGAGTTGTGTCAGAGAAACCTTTTCAATAGTGAGAAGAGTGAGGTCTTGGAATCAACGCCAGGAACAATGGTTCGAACTTTTATGATACGGACACTTTTATAACACATATATTATGTATACTAGCCAAACAATGAGATAAAAAATAATTTTAAATCAACGGCGAGAAAGCAGAGGATATTTCTATTTGTTTGCAATAACCCAGATAAAAAGTAGCCAAAATCCTGTTTGGAGAAAAGGTTAGTGTATAAACTAGTTATACCTACAATGAATAGGTTCCATTTTCTACAATATGATACACCATGAAGAGCAGGATAGAGACAACATGTGTTGTACTTCACCTCAATTGCTTTCTTAATCGGCTGATCACGAGAGCACAGACTGCTGACAGTGGCCTAACCCTCTGATGTTCAACAGTTGTCTTCGGGAGTGAAAGAACTGAAAGACTGCATTCATAAGTTCTCTCTTCATTCTACTTTGATATAACAGATATTCCAAGATATATTGTTTCACATTTAATAATTTATAATTACTAGCCACAGGGTTATAAAACCAAGCGCTCAAATTTGAAAATTTTGTGTACCATACTCTCATGGTAATTACATTCAAGTTCAATTTACTTACATCAATATATATACCTTTTCGCGTGCACACTGAAACGATTTCTTTGAGATCTATGTATACTACAAGACACGTTTCAGTCATTAAAGCATTCCTTTAACTTAAGTGGAAAGTGCAAAAGTACTTTCACTCTTCAAGCCCACAAGCTAGTGTTGTTTGCTTCCTTCGTCTGCGATGTTGAAACCCTTGATTCACGACGCTCGTCCAGTCATTCATTCATATATGTATATACAATGGACATTTGCAATGGCTTCTCCAGCATAACGAAAAAATTAAACTTCCATGTTGGACGAAAGAAATTCTCTACCAATATAATATAAAAAATTTGCTAGAGAATGGAAGCCAGCAAATAAAAAATCACATAATGGAAAGGACGGTTTCGCGATTGTGTCTGCGAAAGTAGATGCTGGAGGTGAGAGATGTCTGCTGTCACAGGACACGCTGTTTATCCTTTAACATGTGCAGTCTACCATGTTTGTGAATGTACAGACAACCAGCAGTTGTGCAGTGTTATCTTACAACTACAACTGAAAATAATTCGCGTGTCATGTTGACTCCATTAAGGGAAGTGTGATTCATGGTGAGAGGTTTGTAAAACGAAGTGCAGGAAATGAGCTGGACATTCTGCTAAACCAACATGAATCATGCTGCTTTCTCTGTCATGCATTAAAATAAGGCTAGTAGTCGGAGAGATTTAATAATATGTAGCCAGAATTATAAAATACAAACGGAAGAATGGTGTAAAATATCCAACAGCTGCTCTAGCTACAACGTATGGATAGATTGCGTCTTATTAGTCGCCTGAATTTCTATTTAAAACTCAGAAGAGCGAAAGTAAAAACAAACAAAAGGTTTCAAAGTCATCAGTGACGCTATACGAGTAGTTCCTATCATATTCGAATTGTTATTCATTGTAAACGGTACTATGTCTATATAATACAACGCTTTTACTGAATCATTAGGAAATTAGCTTTTATGGTGGAAGTCTTTGAGGTCAAGGTGGGGAATTCAAGTTGAGAGCCACAAAAAGCCCAATTAGTGAGATTCTCACTATTTCAAACACTCATAATTGTGTGCTGATAAAAAATAAAACGGCAATTATTAAAGGGCTGACCTTTCTTTCTGCGTGGACGTGACGATTGAGAAGTATTGCGGAAACTATTAAAGTCCGACCTACATACGTATGTAAAGAGCAAGTATAATTCAGAAGCATTCTGTACCGTCAGCAGGAACTCAGTTTCCTGAATATTTCTGGAGAGACTAAATTATTGCAAATAGTGTTTCTGCATTATTATTCTTGCATGAACCTTCGCATAATTAGGATTTAATGCGATGCAGTTTTGAATACAACCTTACAAAATGAAGCAGAATCCATCAGATCTCGCTAACTAATAAAATAAATCAGTTCTCAGTGCATACAATTCGTAAGCCTAATTTAAATCTTACATAGAAGACGAATATAGAAGTGTTTTGTACAACGGGAAATTCAAAATTAGCGACTCCAAGTAATTACGGAATTGGAGACTCTTGTATTGTTTTCCTTGTTAAGTCTACACTGAATAACACTTATGAATGGGTTATTGGTTTCACAATTAATAAAATTGTGTTATACTGGTACGGTATTGCAAGATGTCTTTGACCACTAGAACTCGTATAAGTTGTCTTTCTAGTGGCTACGTGAGTCCTTTCTTGCTTCCCATATAGTGTCGAGCCTCAGCTCTCGATAATGGAGATAAATTATTCATCAACGCTTTCCGTAATCTCGGAATGGATTCTTAAAAAAAATTTTTGGACACTGACAATATCGCTTGACGTTAATACGTTAATATACCCACAGTCGAATGTTTGCAATTTTAAGTGCGCTCAATGTGAAGAGAAGTCGGAATAATTGCACGTTTATTACTGTTAAACGTTGTATTTGTATTCTCTAGTACCACATCCATCGTTCACTTAGATTTACATTACCCAAAACTATGCCCTAATTCGTTAGAGGGAGTCTATAAGAAATTTCAGTATTCTGAGAGAGTGAGACAATTATCGAAGAATACAGAGGGACAGTTGAAGATTACATAAAAATTACATATCATCACATAACCAGTTCAACTCGGAACTGGAAAATTATACGAAGGATACTTCGAAAATTCTTGAATGCAGCGAGGCATGAATTCCGTTTTGCCGAGCCATGCATACCCCCACGTAAAGGGCAGCCTTAACATAGGCTGAGGTGATGTCCTACTCCGAAATTATGGGCATGCGGAAGAGAATCATGCGAGCATTAGGGCTACATGCTTAACTGTAGGTCGCTCATTTTGGGTATACGACTGTTAGTCGGAACTCGGAAGCGACATTGTGTTCACATTCGAGTTGTTTGATCTGCTTTTTTTTAACAGAAAAAGTCGTGCAACTCTTAGCAATGCTACGCAATAACCCCGCTGTTCATATTCGAACGCCCTATTAAATTATTGACTTACAGATCAAAATGTACTAGTCAATTGCAGACATGAACAATTAGAATTGTAATTGAAATTTTGAGCAATGACTTAATCTATTGTTTGAATAATTCAGTATTATTTTTAAAGACCCATCCTCTTTCAAATACACTTAATTTAGTTAATTATGTTATGTTAGCATACGTAATATGATAAGCATATTTAAATCCCCATGATTTACGTTCCAGAACACCAGATGGGAGAAAATCGAGTGGAAAAAGTAAGCGGATAACTTTCGATTCACATCCAGATTTTTTGAACACAGAGTTTCTTAGAAGCAAATAGTCATCTGTAATGACATTTTCTACCCGTTTTTGGTCTCATACACAACCTCGCAGTTGACTAGACGTTTGGAAAGGGTGTAAGAAGCCCCAAGACTAAGTGTTGCCATCTGGCGTTCCCTTTGAGAGCTCATGAGGCATGTGTAGGACTTTCTCTTACAGCGACCTTGGGAAGGACCTGTCACTGCTGTCACTACTGTCACTTCTGCTGTCACTACTGCTACTGCTGACATCACCATTGCTACTGCTGCCACCACTACTGACGGCAGTGCTGCTGTCACTACTACTACTGCTATTACCGATACTGCTGACGCTGTTACACTACTTTAACTGATGCCACTGCTACTGCTGACATTGCTGCTGTCACTACTGGCACTGATGCTGCTGTCATTGCAACTGCAGTCACTGCTTGTACAGTGCTGGCAGCCCACTGCTAGAGTCACAGCTGCTGTCACTACTACTACTGCTGTCACCGCTACTGCTGGCGCTGTTACACTACTGTAACTTATATCTCCGCTACTGCTGACATTGCTGCTAACACTACTGCTAGTACTGACACTGCTGCGCTACTTTTGCTGCTGACACTGCTGCTGCTGCCGTCATTGAAACTTCAGTCACTGCTTCTTCAGTGCTGGTGTTATGTATTTGCATTATTTTTTATCATACGGTATTAATGTAGGAACTTCCAGATAAATTAGTTTTGTAAATGCATACAGCGTTTAAACTGCGACAAGAAGAAATAAATGATTAAGGCTTGCTCACGCACAGAATGAGAGGCCTACAGGATCATGGAGTCGTTATTTCAGAGGTAGAGTCATCAAATCTGCGCATACTATGCACACACAGTAAACATCCGGCTCATTCTCCACAATGATGAAGGTTCACCATTATTATTGGCGAAGGTTGTATAATAGATGAGGTTTCTCATCCTTTTGTTGACAAGATACTGCATCCTAAAAAGTTTAGTTCTTACACCGATTCGTTACGTTTAATGTTTATAAACTAAAGGCATTTAAGGTGGGAGTAATTTCTATGTATCAAAAAGTGTTCACAAACCCCAATCCTAATAGCAATACTAATAGGACTAAATAAAAGATAAATATTGATGTTTTCTACACAGTTCTACAGAACCTCGAATGCACAGGGCCATAGACATATGTAGATAAAAGCAAGAACCTTTACAGTCTCCGTTCCATTTTTCGCAAATCAACTAACAAAGACCTACTCTTATGAAAAAATGAATGAATAGTAAGGCAAAAATCATTTAACAGCCTAAAAAGATTCAGCCACAACCAGGCTATAGTCTTCCAATGAAAGTTACAAAATTGTGTGTCCGTCTCG
>VCRD01002151.1:56011-98091 GCA_006783055.1 Trinorchestia longiramus
ATGGTAGAAGTTTTTGAGGTCAAGGTAGGGAATTCAAGTTGAGAGCCACAAAAAGCCCAATTAGTGAGATTCTCACTATTTCAAACACTCATAATTGTGTGCTGATAAAAAATAAAACGGCAATTATTAAAGGGCTGACCTTTCTTTCTGCGTGGACGTGACGACTGAGAAGTATTGCGGAAACTATTAAAGTCCGACGTATGTAAAGAGCAAGTATAATTCAGAAGCATTCTGTACCGTCAGCAGGAACTCAGTTTCCTGAACGTTTCTGGAGAGACTAAATTATTGCAAATGGTGTTTCTGCATTACTATTCTTGCATGAACCTTCGCATAATTATGATTTAATGCGATACAATTTTGAATACAACCATACAAAATGAAGCAGAATCCATCAGATTTTGCTAACTAATAAAATAAATCAATTCTCAGTGCATACAATTTGTAAACCTAATTTAAATCTTATATGGAAGATAAATATAGAAGTGTTTTGTACAACGGGAAACTCAAAAATAGTGACTCCAAGTAATCACGGAATTGAAGACTCTTGTATTGTTTTCCTCGTTAAGTGTACACTGAAGAACACTTATGAATGGGTTATTGGTTTCACAATTAATAAAATTGTGTTATACTGGTATGGTACTGTAAGATGTCTTTGACCACTAGAACTCGGTATAAGTTGTCTTTCTTGTTGCAACGTGAGTCCTTTCTTGCTTCCCATATAGTGTCGAGCCTCAGCTCTCGATAATGGAGATAAATTATTTGTCAGCGCTTTCCGTAAATCTCGGAATGGATTCCTAAAAAAAATTTTGGACACTGACAATATAGCTTGACGTTAATGCGTTAATATACCCACAGTCAAATGTTTGCTATTTTAAGTGCGCTCAATGTGAAGAGAAGTCGGAATAATTGCACGTTTATTACTGTTAAACGTTGTATTTGTATTCTCTAGTACCACATCCATCGTTCACTTAGATTTACATTACCCAAAACAACGCCCTAATTCGTTAGAGGGAGTCTATAAGAAATTTCAGTATTCTGAGAGAGTGAGACAATTATCGAAGAATACAGAGGGACATTTAAAGATTACATAAAAATTATATATCATCACATAACCAGTTCAACTCGGAACTGAAAAATTATACGAAGGATACTTCGAAAATTCTTGAATGCAGTGAGGCATGAATTCCGTTTTGTCGAGCCATGCATACCCCCACGTGAAGGGCAGCCTTAACATAGGCTGAGGTGATGTCCTACTCCGAAATTATGGGCATGCGGAAGAGAATCATGCGAGCATTAGGGCTACATGCTTAACTGTTGGTCGCTCATTTTGGGTGTACAACTGTTAGTCGGAACTCGGAAGCGACATTGTGCTCACATTCGAGTTGTTTGATCTGCTTTTTTAAACAGAAAAAGTCGTGCAACTCTTAGCAATGCTACGCAATAACCCCGCTGTTCATATTCGAACGCCCTATTAAATTACTGACTTACAGATCAATATGTACTAGTCAATTGCGGACATGAACAATTAGAATTGTAATTGAAATTTTGAGCAAAGACTTAATCTATTGTTTGAATAATTCAGTATTATTTTCAAAGACCCATCCTCGTTCAAATACTTATAATTTAGTTAATTATGTTATGTTAGCATACTTAATATGATAAGGATATTTAAATATCCATGATTTACGTTCTAGAACACCACATGGGAGAAAATCGAGTGAAAAGAGTAAGCGAATAACTTTCGATTCACATCCAGATTTTTTGAACACAGAGTTTCTTAGAAGCAAATAGTCATCTGTAATGACATTTTCTACCCGTTTTTGGTCTCATACACAACCTCGCAGCTGACTAGACGTTTGGAAAGGGTGTAAGAAGCCCCAAGACTAAGTGTTGCCATCTGGCGTTCCCTTTGAGAGCTCATGAGACATGTGTAGGACTTTCTCTTACAGCGACCTTGGGAAGGACCTGTCACTGCTGTCACTGCTGCTACTACTGTCACTTCTGCTGTCACTACTGCTACTGCTGACATCACCATTGCTACTGCTGCCATCACTACTGATGGCACTGCTGCTGTCACTACTACTACTGCTATTACCGATACTGCTGACGTTGTTACACTACTTTAACTGATGTCACTGCTACTGCTGACATTGCTGCTGTCACTACAGGCACTGATGCTACTGTCATTGCAACTGCAGTCACTGCTTGTACAGTGCTGGCAGCCCACTGCTAGAGTCACAGCTGCTGTCACTACTACTACTGCTGTCACCGCTACTGCTGGCGCTGTTACACTACTGTAACTTATATCTCCGCTACTGCTGACATTGCTGTTAACACTACTGCTAGTACTGACACTGCTGCACTACTTTTGCTGCTGACACTGCTGCTGCTGCCGTCATTGAAACTTCAGTCACTACTTCTTCAGTGCTGGTGTTATGTATTTGCGTTATTTTTTATCATACGGCATTAATGTAGGAACTTCCAGATAAATTAGTTTTGTAAATGCATACAGCGTTTAACACGTTGCTTCCGATTGCCTGATTGGTGTAAAACTTCATTTTGTACGGATAGTCACTAAAAGGATTTGAAAAAATTACAGAACCTAACCTAAGTGGTACGTATGTGTACCACTTAGGTTAGGTTCTGTAATTTTTTCAGATCCTTCTAGTGACTATGCGTACAAAGTGAAGTTTTACACCAATCAGGCAATCGGAGGCTACGTGTTGAACTGTGACAAGAAGAAATAAATAATTGAGGCTTGCTCACGCACAGAATGAGAGGACTACAGGTTCATGGAGTCGTTATTTTAGAGGTAGAGTCATCAAATCTGCGCATACTATGCACACACAGTGAACATCCGGCTCATTCTCCACAATGCTGAAGGTTGACCATTATTATTGGCGAAGGTTGTATAATAGATGAGGTTTCTCACCCTTTTGTTGACAAGATACTAAGTGAAACCGACTCTGTAGGATAAACTACATTACAGAGGTTGAAGCAGATCAGTCATATCGGGATTAAATTCCAGGTCGACGAGCCCTGCATCCTAAAAAGTTTAGTTCTTACACCGATTCGTTACGTTTAATGTTTATAAACTAAAGGAATTTAAAGTGGGAGTAATTTCTATGTATAAAAAAGTGTTCACAAACCCCAATCCTAATAGCAATACTAATAGGACTAAATAAAAGATAAATATTGATGTTTTCTACACTGTTCTACAGAACCTCGAATGCATAGGGCTATAGACATAGATAAAAGCAAGAACCTTTACAGTCTCCTTTCCATTTTTCGCAAATCAACTAACAAAGACTTACTATTATGAAAAAATGAATGAATAGTAAGGCAAAAATCTTTTAACAGCCTAAAAAGATTCAGCCACAACCAGGCTATAGTCTTCCAATGAAAGTTACAAAATTGTGTGTCCGTCTTAGCCGACGTCGCGCAGGCAAAAGCACTAACCTCCAGTTACGCCAATGTCTCGCGGGTAAATGTATCCTTTTGTCTCAAATGAGTTCCAAGTTTGCTTAGCTGAAGGACAAGTTTACTCGTATCGCGTGCACGTGCAGTTTAGGTGAAGCACGCAGCATGCACGGAATGAACCCACGAGACCGCGTATCGCGTGCACGTCCAGTTTATGTAAAGCACGCAGCATGCACGGGATAAATTATTATTATATTCTTAGTTTAACCACTGCAGCCACAGCAAAAGCGATCTTAGCAGTGATACACGGATCAATGCGCAGGATAAACCCACGTGACAGTGCATGGAGAAAAGAGCTTGAAGTATGGGCCGTAATAATGTTCTGTAATGCGAGGCAAGATTTGATGAATATGATCTTGGGTGATGACATCAAACGTGAGAGGATATAATGGGAGACAAAGGAAACGAATGGATGACGAAGGCAAAGAACAATAAGGATGGAAATAAAAAGAACGAATATAGAGGAAAACAAACAAAATAAAAATAAAAATGGTGATTGAATATACAAATTTAAATATACAATAATAAAATATGTAGAAAAACACAAAACAACGAAGGAAATAAAAAATCAGGATGGAAATATCTGATATCAAAAATCACCGATGATGATTTATAACATACTATGGATTATTTTGGAGGGAATACCAAAAATTATTCAGTTGGAAGGTTTAGCAGCTGCTGGCAACTGACCAAAATTAACTCTTCACCACAAGAAACTGTTGAAGCTTCTTTGTGAGAGCACAATTCATGGTAGAAATTATTTTCGAGTTTTCTCCATGTGGCTAATAAATGAACATACATCATGCTTGCAATATTCGATGTGTGTCCTGAACTTGGTTTTTGCGAAAACATACCCCCGATATTGCGTTCTATCCAAAGCTTTGAGTCCGTGTTGCTTTCCCAACACGAACCCAAAGCACGAGAAATATATTTTTTTCCTAGGCCTTCAATTCCTTACTCTAGATTAGGATTTCTATCAAGAAAATTTTTAGAAATATCGGTCGAAAAACTTTATAGATAACTCCTTTTGATAGCGTTGTTTTTATGGATACAACTCTGAAGATTCCAAAAAAGAAGATTCTTTTTAAATACTCGAAGACTCGAGCTGTCACAGCCTACAGTTCAAGACGCGCTGCTTTAGGCCATACTGGATTTGTACTCCCCGACCTTGACCGTGACGAGCGACTGCCCAGTTCACCCACTGACCGAAGCAAGTGTAGGTGGGTACACGCAAATTGAATACATGGTTCAGTTGGACGTCAAGATTATGAATCTTGGCAGAACATGGGTCATGGCAAAATGAGGGTAGTACAAAACAGAGAACTGAGCAAAACATGGGGACATGGCAAAATGAAGGTACATAGTAGCAAAATAAGGATATTGGCAAAATATTAGTGATGGCAAAACATGATTTCTGGCAACACATGAGTCTTAACAAAACAAGGGTCTTGACAAAACATGGGTCTCGGGCTAAGAACGAATCTTGGCAGAACGAGAGCCCTGACATTACATGGGTTTTGATGAAACATGGTTTTTGGTAATACACGGGTCTTTGTACAACAAGGGTCTTGACAAAGTACTGGTCGTTGTAAATTAGGGCAAAGTAAAATAATAAATCCTTATACCTGAAATGAGTGCATGAAATTTTAATTATTTTAGTATTTAACAACAGAGGAGTATGTGGTCTGAAAGGAACTTCTTTTCAAAAAAGAAAGTTATGTTGCCGCACCGTGTATAATGCAGACTCAGGTTGTACACGTAACTCACTTCCTCATACTGCTTGAACATGGGAGCATCTGTATCTGTGTTCAGAAGTGGTCCGTACGAAAGAATCCAGTAAGCCTCGAGAAAAGTGAATTCATCGAAATTCACGGGGGATACTGAATAAACAAATTTAGTTTGATGACTATCTCCGTGGAGCTTCATTTATTCACGTATAATGGTTGATAAAATCTATGAATAACAATAAAAAGGAACACTTTTTGTACCTTCTGTTCTAATCTGCTACATAGACAATTTTCGTTTTCATCACATTCAGAAGTTAATTTCTGCAACCGTTTAAGTATAATGTCAGCAGTGTGCTGGCAATTGAAAAATTATGGTGAAACTGACAAGTATTATTGATTACTTATTTCCAGTGTACTGTAGTCGGAATAAGAAGAGGTACATAATTCATGGTATTCTTCGGATTCAATTCGTTATAAAAGTTCTGCAGCTTTTTTCATGAGGGGTAAAATCATTCCATTAAGAGGGTTGAAGACCTTCGAATTGCAAATAGTTCAAACTGATTTTTGAAACAGAGATTTATAAAACCTAAACTTTGTATCAACACCATACCTAGCCAATTTTATACGTGTACAGTATTTTAAGCTTTTTATGGCTGATAGAAATCCAGCGCTAATCACAAATTTTAGCTATAAAGTACTACATTGTGACAAACTCGACTTTCAGCCCTCGTGGCTAGAACGCGGAGGTTTATTATCCCTGGACTAGAAGATAATTTTCTCATGAGTTTCGCGGTCTTCTGATCTCAGCACGTCGTAATGGTGCTTGTAGCCTTCGCAGTTTCCGAGGCAATCATTTGCGCCACATGAAAAAGAAGAGAAATCCTGTTCGTCACGCTAGCTGAGGAGAACGGAAACGTATAAACCCTGAGAGGCAATACGCTGAGTGTGATGTATTAACTGAACGTGGCTGAGCCTTTAGTAAATCCCTACTTGTTCTACAGGGGTTCCCAAAGTTGAGGGGTTCCCAAACGTGGGGGTTCCCAAACGTGGTGGTTCCCACGAACCCCCTGTGAATATTAAAGGTTTCCACGAGCCTCAAACTTTTCAACACACGATCTAAGTTAGAATTATATTCCACTACGCATAAAGTGCTCCACAACTCTAGTTCTGACTTTTGGAAACGCCTCACGACCTCCTTGAGATATACTCACTCAACTCCTGGGGGTTCATGCACACCAGTTAGGGGACCCCCGTTGTCTAATGAGAGGCGTACCATTGCAGCTCACTTGCATAAAATTGCTGGAGATTTAAATTATATTGACCCAGTACTGTGCAAGAGCTTTAAAGTGATTTTGAAACTTTTGAGGCCCTTTTGGGTTGATGAAGAGTTACTGAGAACGAGTTTGCTTGATCAAAACTTTAATTTTTATTTTCATGCACATTATCTGTACAATATTTTAATTCATAGAAAATAAGGTATGATAACTCTTATTAATAATGATTCACTTTCAGTGAAAATGACTTCGGCAGGCTTATTGCGGCATGGGACATAGGTATCAACCCAAGAATGGGCCAAACCTCTCGTTTCCGTTGCCTTATTCTATTCTGTTACCTCCTTCGCCCTTGAGGTAACAGTGAAATAAAGTAAACTCAAGAATTGAGGCTAATTCTAATAACTCTAAAAAAATAAAACAATTCTGACATTAACCACAACAAATTTCAAGAATGCACGAAGCTGAGATGACAAATTTTGAATACATATTCGCAGCACATGCCCACATCAACATGCATTACAAGTCGACATCAACATGCCTTACATGTCCACATAGACACCTTACGACCACCAACCTAACTCTAGTGAATGTGCTTGCAGGCGAAGTACTCCCAAATGGCCTCGACTTGAGTCGCATATTCTGAGCAGCAGTGGAGGTAACCTACTTGTGTGTACCTGCGTGTGCATCATTTGCACGCTGAACAGCAAGCACCTGACACAGTGACGTCGGTAGGAAACTTCCTGGCGCCACAGCCCCATGACCCCACGTGAGGCAATTGGGGAGCACACAGTGAACTCAAAAAATGGGGTAATTGGGGTGCACACATTGAACTTAACAGATGGGGCAATTGTAGAGGCATGCAGTGAACTCAACAAATGGGGCAATTGGAGAGACATGCAGTGAACTCGACAAATGGAGCAATTGGAGAGGCATGGTGAACTCGACCAGAGGGTCCGATGCCAGTAAGAAAATCTATTACGGGAGGCAAATGTAACAAAGTTTTCCAAAACTGAAAGTGCGTATTTATCAACCTATTGATAGGTTACTGCATGTAGAACTTATGCTGAACAGTCCAGCCACGTAGAAGGAAGACACTGTGGCTGTGGAATTCAGTGAAAAACTAAAGAATACAGAACAAAAATTCAGGTATTTTTCTCTTAAGTTCCTGCATAGGCGGTAATTTTTTCACGCAACGGGCAAAGAGTTGCACAAACTTCAAGTGAGAGTACACATAGCGTGTACTTAGTAACGCATAGGAACATACTGAACGGTGATATACAGAATGGTGATGTACAGAATGGGGATGTACGGAATGGTAATGTACGGAATGGTAATGTACATAATGGGGATGTACGGAATGGGGATGTGAGAATGGTGATGTACGGAATGGGGATGTACGGAATGGGGATGTACAGAATAGGGATGGACGGAATGGTGATGTACGGAATGGTGATGTAGGAATGAGGATATACGGAATGGGGATGCACAGAATGGGGGTGAGGATTTACCACATTATACTTCATTGCTCTTCATATTTGAGTTCATAATCCCGTTGGAGTCTCATATCTAAATTATGTATCTAAACAGGGTGTTCCAAAAAAAACAGACCGAACTTTGAATTGATAAAGCTCTGCAGTTATTGTTGATAATTTAGTTCTGTAAAGGCCAGTTTGTTATTTGTGAAAATCAGTATCTACAATATCACTTGCATCAATAAAACATGTTTGCAAGAACAAGTTCACTTCGCAAAAACCCTTCATCATGCAGTTAACAAAGGAACAATAGTGTTTGTAGTCACAACCTGGATTTCGACTAGAAGCATTAAACGTGTACAGGCTTTATTTGCTCAACATTTCCCCGGTCGAAGATCACCATGCAGAGATACCATCTGGAAAAATGCTCATAAATATCAACAAGAAGGAACTAGCCGTAATTTGAACAAAGGCCGTTCAGGATGTAAAAGAACATGTATATTACAGCAACATATGTTGAGGAAATGATGTCACTTTCCAGTGTCATGATTTGTGAATGCATTCCCAGTAAGAGCAGTACTACGTAGGATAAATACTATCGCTACCGTAAATATGTATGTATATTACTATTGATATCAGTGTTATTACAAGTACTAGTAAAAATAGGACCGAAGCGACTAAAAATACGTGTGCTTTCATGAATGTTAATAGATATATCATATAGTATATTTGAGTCGCTGAAACAATATGATGTTGTGCTTCTTCATAACCAGTCTAGAAATATTAAATGCTGAACTTGAATCAACAGAGAACGATTAAGCCTGGTTGTACTCGAGTAACCTCTACAGAAGTTTAATGTTAAATTATCGCTACAAAGAAGTCGAAGGTTGTTTAAATGGCGTCGGTTAGCGTCGGTTAGCGTCAGTCAGCATCGGTCAGCATCGTTCACCGTCGCAACAGGAGTAGATCCGCCTGAGGGTGAACGTAGCTGTAGCTAATAAACGACCGTTCAAATACGAAAATACACGAATATTGCTTCATTTACCTCGAGTGAATTGTAATGGCTTCACTCTGCATCAAATTTTTTGTTCCAACACGCCAAACAAGAAGTTACACTAGTAAAAGGAACTATACAAACAACATCAAGGCTTCTAAGTGGTAGCAAGGCCAGATCATGCATGACCTCACGAAGGTGTTGACGCGCACGCAGGAAATCCTGAGCAGCTGTAGCGAGTGTCAAAACAACTCACACATCCACTTCCGAAAACACATCGGGTGCCAAAAGAGGGCAGCCTCAGCCAAACACTAGCTTCCGCAAAGTACCATTTACGGCCCCTCGATGATTTATACTCGTAGTACCTCTACACTTGAATAGTCAAGTTTGATAAGAATACTGCTTCTGCGCAAACTAGCTCGGTAAAAAATATGATACAGAAGCCATAATTTTGCGAGAAAATGTGGAGCTGGAGTCTCATTTCGTAGGGATCGATTTTTCGAACACAATTGTAATTTTATGTTTTTCAGCCAGATTCGATGCTACCTACGTAAAACATTGTAACTGTGACTTGTAAGCTACTTCACTGGATCACATTCACGGGAAAAAGGGCTCATTGTTTCTGACTATTGTTATGATTTGGATTTCAGGAAATTTTGCTGTTTAGTAACAAATTTTGTAGACAGAATAATTCAACGTGAAAGAGAGGATTTAATACATGTACGTTTAATGGCTCCAGAACTGAGTTTTGAACTCTAAAAATAACTCCAACCTCATCTTTTGCGTTCGCTAGTTACAGACGATGCATTGTAAGGAACATTTTTGTTAAGTAAGCCGTGCCTCATCCGTAAAGCGTTGCAGATTTAGTAATGAGTGTATTTTCTGTCAAATTGCACCTCGAGTTCTTGAGCTAAGGTTCATGTGTCTCGTTGTGATACAGTGGTTGTCCAATCAAGTGATGCTAGTGCAACAAAATAGATGATTCGAAAGAGCACGGTCTTATTTTGCTGTGGAACATAGGCAAGTAAACGTGGTGACCTCTAGATTTTTTATAACGCCAAACAGGTAATAGCAAAACAGGATGCATCATAGATAAATTTTGTTCATGTCGTTTTAAATGATGAAATTCATTTTCTTTTATAGCTGCTGAAAATTAAAACTTGTTCAAGTACTCAGTAGAAACAAATGAACTTATTAATAGAAGCATGTTATTAACATAACTCAATATTTCTGTGAAAATATGGGCATCACAAAAACTAAAAATCTTAAAAATTCATGAAATCTCAACGGCTGTTAGGAAAATACACTACCATATTATTACAAATGTATTTTGCACCCCTTGACATTTTTCGAGGTCTCACTAGGTGCATTAATTTTATATTTGGCTGACGAAATGGTTTTTCTATATTATTGAAGCAATAGGACTCCCCGTCTCATCAAGGATTGTTTAACATCAACGACACCATAGTATTTTATGGTGGAGGGTCATTTTTTTTAAAGGTTATACTGTTTCATAGCGTGAAGGCACGTTCGGCATCAATGATACCATATTCTTACATCCTGAAGGTAAATTTGGTATCAATGATACCATATTTTTATATCATGAACACATTTTTAGTATCAATGATACCATGTTCTTTTATTATAAAGGAACACCTGCATCAACAATACCAGGTATTTCTACATTGAAATTGCATTTTACATAAACAATAAAGTTTTTACATAAAGGTACGTACATTTTGTATTAATGGTCTTGAGTTTCTGCTCTTCGATGTGCGTTTAACATTCAGTTTTTTATAACCTCGCTTACAAGAGCACATCACTCATATTTCTGCTTTGAAATTTCCTATTTTCACATTCGTTCGTGAGTACCAAAACGTGTAAATTTTTACAGCTGTTTCTGGCTCACCGCACTCGAAACTAATTTTAGTTTTGACGTCATGGGAATATAAAAGTGACCTTCAATGCAAGGCCACGGCAGAGCATCAAGTCGCTTGCGAAACTTTGATTGCACCCAGCAAAAAATAAGGTTCATTGGAATAGCGTGGCTTCGTCGACGAGCAGACCAAAGGTCGGAGGTTCAAAGCTTGATCACGGGACTTGGTCTGTGAAAATGAACAAGCAAAAACACGAAAAATGGATTGTGAAAAATATTCGTGCATTTATTTAAAACTCGGATGAACCTTGCGAAATATCTTGGTCACAAACTCCACAACTTTAAATTGAAGCATCCCGAGGCGACCGCAAGCGTTGAGCCGTCTGTCAAAAATCAAGCATTTGAGATTTACATTCGCTGGTGGAAGTACCGAGGGAATAAAATACCTCAGAATTTTTAAACTTCATTTGGAAGCCATAGTTCCAGTTATCTAGCATGATATTCGTAATTTTTTTACTTACATTTTAAAATTTACAAAATTAAATAACACCACACTTGCATTTATTTCTTAAAATTGAGGTAGTGAAAGGTTGACTTCATATCGTCCGCCTACATACAATCAGTGAAAATAAAACGGGTTCCAAAAAGTTTCTTTAAGTCTAGCAATACTTTGCTCACAAGACATTACGTTCCGACCGACTGGAGAATGAAACCACTCTTGAAAAGAATGGTGTTGCAGTTAGGATTTGTTTTTGCTGATTACTTAACGAATATATATATAAATATATATATATATTATATTTACACGCCTCCGTAAACAACGCTTTATTATCGACAGCGTTCTTAACACGAGCCTAACGTTAGGCATGGCAATAGGTAGGCTGTGAGCAGGCTGATTGTATGCAGGCAGGCTGTAAGTAGGCTGGCTGTGAGTAGTAAGTATTACATTCATGTACTAAGTAGAAAGTATTACTTTCAAAGAGAGAAAATACGTTCAGGAAATTATCATGGAAGTTGTCTTGTTTAATATCAATTTTGTGTAGTATTCATAAGGAAGAAGCTACGTATGAACGAGTGTTCATGAATATCACGTATAAAATTTACTATCACTGATACGTCAATGGATCCAATGAAGAGTGAAATGGAAAGCTCCAAAACCTACAACGTGATTCATGAGATCTAGAACCCCAAAACTTAAAAATTTTCAATGCGTAAATGGATTGAACTTCATTGTTTCAGTAATTTTGCAAGTAAGTCAAGTACTTGAAACATATGAGAAAAAAATGATGTCTGAAAAATTCAGCTACTTTGCAACGGCATCAGATTGCTAGAGTGAATGCTGATGGATTCAACGTAGACAAAATCAACCGTCATCCACCGATAGTAGAGATTGAAACTTGAGGTAATGACTTCATTTACTAAAAATAAGGCGAAATTCAACTAGCATCATGTATCATAGTAAGTACATTTACCGTGTCCCTCTAACTTAGTTTAATCAAAATCACCTGGAAGTAGTATATCAAGATCTTGAAATTCTACTAACTAATTTACTTAAAAGCTGATATACACTGGGTTTGAAGAAAATAGTTTTCAGGAGAGTGATTAGTACTTTCTATTCCTCTGTTAAAAAAGTGTCGTGAAGGGAGATGTCTATAATCATCTTCCGTTAATTTGCAAATGAACAAAGAAGAAACGAGGTACGTTTCTTCTCAGTCCAAATTCATTGCTCATGTTCTTAGATGAGTACGAAAAAAGAAAACTCTCACTTGAGTTAACCAGAAAGAACCAATCAGAAAAATGAGTGGGTTAGTTCAAGCCAATCAAGAACGTGGGAATATTCCCGTAAAGGTGAAAGAAGCGAGGAACCCGCACGACGACATCTAGTTGCACAATCACTTGGTATATCGTAACACCGAGGACAATCGATCAGCTTTGTGTGTAATCATCATTTAACATCTCTGAAGTTCTTACTATTTTTCGACTGTGGGAGAATTTGAACAAATACTCACATAAATCAATTTCTGCTCTTTTTAACTTCAAATCTTTAAGAATATTCCCAAGTAACAATGAGTAAATGGATACTACTGGGAATAATATTTTTTATCATGAAACAAAACCGCTGTGAAATCGATAGGAACTTTTTAAAAACACGGTTTTCTTATTTAAAAGCTGCAATCCAAGTGATATTTTTAGACACTTCTGTTGCAGTCTGTGCGCTCAAGCTTCTAGGTCAGTGATCAGACTGTATTACTGCGAGTGAGAATTCAGACAAAATATTCACAAAGAGAAGAAGATTGGGGGTGACTGGAAGAATAAGTGTCATTGTCTCTTCTAAATACCTTCACTCGAACCCTTCGAGACCCCCATAGGTCACTATTAACCTGGTTGAACACATATTTCTGAGACGAAGATCACGAATGTACCAGACATGTTATATCTGCTATTTCTCGTCTGCTCATATCTCAGGTCACCTCATCACAATAGACAGAGACTCAGCAAGGTTCGTTCAACACAATACCAACCAACCAAGCCGACCACAGTCAAAGGACTTCATTGATTTTCTCCTTTTGACCTGAATGCAAACCTTCCATTTTTGCAGCTCAGTTCGTCAGACATGGAGTGAACGGAGATCAGTAGCTTTTGTTCAATTCAAACGACTGTACGTATTGCCCTCTCAAATCAATATAAAAGGAGCCTCATAAAAATTTAACACCATTTGAAGTGTTAAAATCAAAGTAACTACATATAACTTACGATAATGAAACTAAACAGACAAAATGATTTATTTTAGAAAATTATAAGAAGAAATTTGAAAAATTTATGAATTTATGACTGATTTCACACGTTTTGAACATTTTTGTAACGGGCCGCCCTGCAAGTCGACCCTCCAGGTCTTGCCCCGTACAGACAGCTCCAGTCTTGACTTGTTTTGTGCTCTGTTGAAACCTGCTGAGCATTTTCAAAAATTCTCTAGTTATAACGTTGTTTAACAGTACGTACTCTCTCATAAAACATTTTTATTTATCCCGTGACATCTCTCCGTCTAAATTGAAACACAAATCCTTATTGCCATACATAAAAATACAACCTTTCTTGTTCTTATTTAATTCCAGTTGAAACAGCAACATAATTTCCGTTATTTTTCAATAATGTTACAATTTAGCAATTGTCACATTATTATCAACAGAACTACGCTAATTTCCCCAAAACACTATGACTATCTATTATCACTGATATATTCATTCATCGTAAATATTGTTTGGATACACAGAGGATAACACTTATTGTGACCCTGCATTTAAGTATAGATTAATATAATGTGATATAAGAAGATGTGGTAGCTACTGAGCTCAATGTCACAACTTCAACTTAACCAAGATGCTTGAAATGTTCACATTAAACACTGGAGAAACTGACATCACCTAATGGAGTCTAATGTCTAAAGTACATGGGGACGTACTTTAATAAACAAGTACACAAACAAATAGACGTCTGTAAACGGGAATGTCCACAACCAGAGAGACAAGTGGACAGACAGGGAGACAGAAGTAGACAGACAGAAAATGATCCTCCAGACACGAGTCCCAATAGAGGTTAACGGCAAATTGGCAATAAGAAGACCTGTGGAAAGCTTTAGGTGGGTGAAATAATAGTGAGAATTATTATACTTAGTATTCAACAACAATAACCACTATTCTACATGGTGTGCCTCGTAAACTTTTATCGTATTATTTTGAATTATTAGAGTATACATTAAATTTTAAATTTTCTTCCGAGAGTTGAAGGAGCGTTACGTCGGGTACGAGCAATAAAATTAATAAGCTAGTTACCGTATCACGACAAATGAACGTGACATCTCATAAATGTGGCCGTACTTTCTCTTTGCACGTGCACGTACTTGTTCTATGTACGTGCACGTGCCCTCCACGCGCCCCCAGCGATGACGAAACATTCTATCACTTTCTACTGACGTGTAATCAGCAGTCTCAGTCACGGCGGGTACAACAGACTTGCCTCAAATGAGAGCATCGTGAACGAGTCATGGACGACAGTTTTACGGCAAAAGTCGTAAAGAAGTTTCAGGGACTTTTTTGAAGGGGATTTCCTTTGAAAAAAGGATGTTATGTTGCTGCATCCTCTACTTTGCGTAGGACAGTGAGTAGTTATAAGGGGTTGTATGTAATTACAGAGTACCTACGTTGTACAGCCATTGGTACGACAGCGAACGCAAGAGTAGGACTTCCGTTACACAGTGGTGGTTATAGCTAAAAATAATTAAGCTTGCACATTGTATGGCCTAATGAAAATTTTAATGTACCAAAGTGTTAGCATCTTTTCTGTTCGTTCAGAGGCTTGTATAGATCTTCAATAAAAAATTATATTTACTTAAGATGGCATGAGGTGCAATTGCACAGGTAGACGTTATTGGCTACCTCTCCACAATCAGAGAAACATGACATCTCCTAATTTGTATTTTCACATTGTCAGGGGTTAGTATTTGGAAGACTTGATGGAGCACATGATATTCTACTAACCAACTCTGCTTTCTAAAGTGTGATCATTCCTTCAGAGCAACACGATTCATCATGCCTGAGATCGTATGAGATGCAATTTCCCTTTAAAGGGCGTTGATCATACGGGGATCCACAAATGCACTCACAAGCAGAAACTACTTTTCTTATTAGATACACTAGCCGAAAACTACTTGTACGTATAAACTACATACGTAGAGTTCTCACGTGGGTTTTCAAGTTTTTTCTGTGAGGTAAATTGACCTGAACCCTAAGTATCGCTAAATCGGTCTGTGCTTCATGGCCAGTATCCTCACAATAGACTTGCTAAGCCCAATTCATTGTCACTTCAATTTTCAACTGTTTAATCAGCTGGCCTAGAATAAAAGTATATCAATTTGCAACTACTTCATCGATTGGCCCTGTTGATCGCTACAACAGGTGGAACAAATCAATTGTCTCTGTACAAAGTTTTTGGTGCCCCTGTGTACACACATGCACATGTTTTATTAATTTATTTTTGCTTATTATTTCCTTGAACAGCTCATAACAATTCAGAGAACGTGAGACTGGAAAAGACCTACTACTGCACCGGCAGCAATTTCAATTATTTGTTTATGATACCATTGTATAATTTTAGAGAAATTTATCTAATTTGAGTAATATACCAGACACAGATGACTTTTTGTCATTCTCTTACGATTCGTTAAAGTTTTTAAACAAAAGAGTATTAGGAAAAAGACTACTGAATGATTAATATTTGAATGTTATCTCTGCTTCTAAATACACATTCAAATTCAATTGAAATATTTAATATCTGCGATGACTAATTTAGATAATTGTCATAGGCAATTTATTCGGATTTAGTTTATTCAATTTTATACTTTGCGCGTGGGTAAAAGAGAATTCGTGAAACCAAAAGAATATAACGATTATTACGAACATGATGGGTATCATAAAAACATTACCAATATCATAAATATGTCGAGTATCTTGAAGAAACGAATATCATAATCATGACGAGTATCATGAGA
This sequence comes from Trinorchestia longiramus, assembly GCA_006783055.1. Taxonomy (NCBI): domain Eukaryota; kingdom Metazoa; phylum Arthropoda; class Malacostraca; order Amphipoda; family Talitridae; genus Trinorchestia; species Trinorchestia longiramus. The sequence goes on from VCRD01002151.1 coordinate 72,380, forward strand.
ACCAAACGAAAAAATATGAACAACATGAACAACATAAAGAACATGAAAAATGTAAACGTAATGAACAGTGGAAGAACTCTAGTCACATTCCAGAACCAGAATACAGAGTACTTCGAATCCCAGGATTAAAATAAAACCACAAAAAATGGCGCTTCCTGGAATCGGTCTGTCCAACCAGTTTGTTGCTGTGGGCTTCATCTAGAACTGGCGTCCATAGACCAGACTTTCGTAGCACGCAGGGTGTAGTGAAAAGAAAACCTGCTTTTACAAGGATTAATATTGAAGATATGAGTGCTTTTTTTAAGACACGAAATGTTACATTGAAGAAATGTCACGATGTTTTAGCGACAAGGATCTTAACTGTACATATAATAATCGAGGATTCACAGTCAGATATCAACTTTAAACATGAATGATGTTAACATACAAATTCTGACCGGTACTAAAATTATCATTCATCTGATTTTCAGCACGTGAAATCAAATAACTTGCTACACTCTATGGAATTCTTAGGTTCAAAAACTTCATATACTTTTATTTCACAAATTATTTAGATTCTTTATTCCTGTAATTAGCAAATAATTGCTACGGTAGTAAAAAAACAAAATTGTGAAAAATTAATAAAAAAAATTGGTTGTTCAGACAATTGATCATAAGTACAAAAAATGTACTGAACTGAACTCATTTAATTGGAAGCAAGGCCGACATTTCGTAAGCAGTGAGATTCGTCCTTCTAGCTCGGCCTTCGTCAGGGCTTCACATCGAGTCAATCCGCTTAGATGCAGAAAATTCTAAGAAAATCCTGCCGTTAGCTGCTCATTAAGAGTCTTCATGCCTTATAATCTATGTAAAGAATCTTCAGGTCAGATAATCCATGCGGACGACGCAGCTCGAATAATAAGTTCGTAGTTCTCACGCGCGAGGAAAACTTGAAGGAATCAGCGTGACAAGGTCAAAACTGAAGACTGCCAGTGATGCAGGCTACAACTATAAAGAGGGAACGAGTCGAGGCATTGTCTTGGTGTCCAGTATCAATTATTTTAGCCTTGCATAATGTAATAATCATTTACATTATTATTTCATTGCGTTTTGTGCATCTCAAGGATCCATTCTTGTACCTAATTTGTACTGTTTATAACAATAAGTTAACTATTTGCAGAGCGAGACATAGCACGTATCTTTTAAGATCTAAGTTCAACATACAACTTGATATCATATGTATTTGATGACGTACCAGAACAACCTCCATAAAGAATAACTCGTATATTCATCACCGACACTCAATGAATCTGTTAGCAACAAATAAGGGTAATACACACATGAGACTGTAACTGACAAAAGAAAATATTCCACCGCAGGGGAAAGCACTAGACCGGCGATATTGCTAAGTCAAGTGGTCATTAATTTTAATACTTACTTAATTGAGAGCAGACAGCGCGATAACTAGCGTCTGACACGGATCACGCGCGGTTCATAATGAACACATCACAACAACAACTCATGTGCAGCAAGACAACATGCAAATGTGTAGCAGCGTACAATTTTTATCCGCACGAGCTCTCCTTGTTAGTCTCGAGGCCTTGGCTGGAAAGCGAGTTTCACTTCAAACGAGGGAAACTGTCCACTTTTAATCCTCCACTTGAGGGATGCATGAGAAGCGTGGTCATAGCTGACCATGACGTGAAGCAACACGCTAAGGTCATCCCCACAAGTATTTGTGGATGCAAATAGCGTGATAGACATACACGTGTGTTCACTGCTTTCTACACAGCGTATCTAATATTTTCGTAACGGTCGCTGAGAATATAAAAGAAACGCACACAATGAATTTCTGGTGTATTCACTATAAGGCACTATTTTCCCGGGGATTTTCATTCGTAAAATTTATATTGTGCATATGAGAAAGCCCATCCTTGTTATTCGCTGCTTTGATGTACATGCAAATTGTCCCTGTGAGTTTTCTCGATAACTTTTACTCGTTTTATGAAATGGTAGTCATTTTATCTAAATTTCAGCTGCCATTCACATTTTGTAAACAAAAAGGAGCGTAGGGGGATGTTAGGCAGACTGCAGTCACGTAAAAGGCATTATATAGAAGCCGGAAACTGGAGCTTTTCCTGTATTCACAATAATCATAACGCAAAGCATATTTAATATGCAGGAATGGTGGAGCCGCAGAACTCTTTATATTAATTTTGTTACTTCCACGAGTGCGCATTGCTAGTTTGTAAGGGCTTTACCCCTTGTATTTACCGTTTGCTTACAGATCTGGAGGGATCATCACCGCTTATCCTACCATAGGTAAATGATGGTTTTGAAAGTTTATATTCCTATTTAATACATACAAAATTAATTACAAAAAATAATTCATTTTACAAAATTGAGAGCGTGTCTAGTGGAAGCGTTCACCAGAAACGTTAGTCTTCAGTATTCAGCTCTTGCTAGTATACGAACTCCCGCTCAGGCATCCGTACTGTTCGTACAGCAGCATTAGAGGGACTTCAATTGCAATTTTGTGATCCAACAAGCCCGAACATTGTCACAACGAAGGAATTAAGTGGGTCATAACAATGGCTGTTTAGAAGAGTTAATTAATCATATGAAATTCCGAGTAAAAACGAAAAGTTGAGCACTAAACTCAATAGAACTCGAAGGAGAAAGTTCAAATCAAATGCACATATAATGCAGAATATAAGGTACGGCCACCCCTGAGCTTAAGTCAACTTCCGGTATCGCTGTCTTTTGGCTACCATGCAGTTTGAAATTGGAAGATTTTGAGTTCATTGGTAATAACATTATAAGATTAATATGAAAGTTTGCAGTCTCTTGCGGTACCTGTGAAAGTTGAGCAATTCCAATTAACCATTTAGCATAATTTTCCAGATTAATTTCGGACACAGTTGCCCTAAATGAATGTTTCTCTCACGTATAGAGCTGAGACAGACTGAAATATTAAAGCTTCACGAAATCGAAACTGGAAAATAATCGTATGGTAAAATGATAAGTAGTTCGAATTTTAATAACCAGTGAATAGCATGGTACGAAATTTATCATGACAAAACAATTTACAGAAATTGTCATAGCATTCCCTGCCCCCACGTCATAAAAAAAATATGAAGTGAAAACTGGAAATATCCTGTTTTCATAGCATACAGTGAAGTCTTGGCACCCATACATATGATAAATACTAATGGTCTTAATTCGGTAGGCTATTTTAGATGACCGCATATCAGCATCGAAAGTTAAAGAATAGAAATGTAAACAATACTGAAGATTTATACGGCATAGTTTACTCACCCAGATTTTACTGAATTTTCACTTATCTTATTGTTTGTAAAATTTGTATTGAACTACGCTAAAAAGTGTGACCTTCCATAACTACTACTATCTAACCTCTAGAATATAGGATGAGCAGTATAATGAGGCACAGAGTGCGGCTCTTACCTTAGGGAATGTTGAATTCCTGCACGTTGAGCTTTCCAGGTGCCACAGTCACAGGGTTACAGCTACACGTCCTACTTACGACACGCTATCTAGTAGAATGGGCTGCGGTTGTCGGATACGGTCGCTTTATATACTTTCTCGCTGAACACTTCCTACCTTCGGTAAAACAAAGCAGATCTACTGTAAAAATTCTTTCTGGATGGGATAACTTTCCTTGATGAGTGCAACAGTGTTACTGTTACGAAATGGTAATGATGAAAGCCGACACTATTTTTCAGCAGATGCCCTTATAATGAAGCGAAAACTCAGTAATGAAACCAGCGTTAAAGGGAATGAGAAAATTGAAGATAAGCGGAGTATGTTACATACATGAGATGTGAGGTGACATGGATCAGAGTCAACATGAGGCCTTAGCTGCCAAGGATGCTAAGTTAAACCTTAGATGATAAACAAAATTCGAATCCAAGGATTCTTGCTCCGACTTCAGGTTTCTTATAATATCCTTACTCCATTTCTCTAACCTAACCTTAAATACGCGCCGAAAAAGTTTAGTGATCTCTAACATTCATCGACTTTTGGATGTCGATGGATGTAGAAAGGACTGTAGAAGGAGAATAGTTTTAGCTCAACTTCAAGAATCCTTTCTACGACGCTGGGAGGTACAGTGAAATTATAAATGTGGAAACTAAATTTACGAGAAGAGTACTGTGATTTAGCAGAAGGGTGATTGGTTCTTGCATTTTCATTATTCCTACGTGTTGTGTATGACTAAATCTTAACGTGCAGCGCGTTGAGATCTGGTTACCTCTCCCCATCCCTGTCTGCACTTGGAATGTGTTTTTTGGTACAATAACTGCTCCAGTAAAATAAGTTCGATGAAAATTTGTCGGAATTATAGTACACACAAACGAAGACGTGGAACTAATTTTATTAGGGGGAGGTTTTATTGCATATGGGCTTACAATGTTAGTTTTTTAGCATAAATAAAGAATATAACACAATTTTTTCAAATTTTTTACTGTACCACAAATTCGATTATGTTAACACTCGATCGTATACTACACTAAACTATGCCAAAACAGCTTGTAAGATTTGGGTTATTTACCAACAAACCACTATTACCATTGCTGTGTGTGTGCGTGATTAAAACATCTGTAAGTGATTAAGGTGTATACTAGTGGCTAAATATTCTTTAATAATTGTACTTGAAGTGCACGTGCGTGATTGATATCCTTAAGTTAGGTGGCATGGGACTTGTGTAGCAGCCCAAGAATACACTAAACGGCTCGTTCCTGCTGCCATATTTTATTCTATTTTATTCTACCAAAGCACTGCAAAAAATCCTTTTCATGTTCATGTGAGGAAAAGTTCGATTTCAAAGACACTCTGAGTTTCGGTTTTCCTTTTCAGTTTAATTAATTCGAGCTAATTCTAAACAATTTCTGCCAATCCAATCAGGAATTGGCCCTGCAGATGGTGATCTCTCATGACACCTTCACTTTCAGATGCTGAGTAAACATCTCATGAGCGCTGTATGTTCTCAACCATGAAGCCCTTGAGGACAGCTCGAAGTTGGTCTGGTTGACACCAAACTGCTGTGGATACAAAAAAGATTGTTGCACCATGTCGTCATTGAGTATAAAATGAATTCTTCAATGCGAAATAGAGAAAAGTTCAGACGAGCTAAATCGCCGAGCCCTAATGAATTCTACTGTGGAGGGATAGACAAGCTAGTGGAACGAAGATTCTGCACTGAAATTCTGCATTATTTAATGATACATTGCATTGCAACAAGGAAGAAACTAAAAAAATAATCAAAAAGCTGAACAGAATTTATTGAATGTGACGCTGAAAGTTGAATAGTGATAGAGGAAAATTGAGCTGAATGCTTAATAATTAACCGTGAATAATAGCTTTATGAATAACATGGTTTCGAAATTCTGAAACCAAATTGTAATTCCACTGGAAAGAACTTTTGATACTGGTTTCATGCTCTTGAAGCTCATACATAGATGCGTCAGCTAACGATAATTTTTTTGCTCTAATTCCCATGAAAGGTTTATAAATGCATACAAACTTACAAAATCGTTGTTATGTAGTGAAAAACACCGCAGGGAGTCATTCCATCGCTTAAATGCTGTCAAAATTCATCTTAACTTTAGAGTTTTAAGAGCTGGTATTACAATTTTGATGCTGGTATCGGGGCTACAGAGTGTTTGATGCAGCTTCTCTTGGCACTGTGGAGATCCTTGACTTATCTTGCACATGCAGACATGCTTCGACTCTCATTGAGGACTTGAGGTCTTCTGGAATAAGGCTAACATGCAGAACTCAATTTCCAGCCGCGTGAAGACAAAAACCATTAGAACTTCAATTCATGCAGAAAATTTTCAAGTTACAAATTAATCGATTAGATTCAACACCTCTGTATAGAGAATTTTAAAAATTATTGTACTGTTTTAAAATAATTTCGTAGAGCCACATTGCTCGCCTGACATTGATGGGTTGCACTCAAGCATACATACTTGGAGCGTTGATTGAAGCTAATTTACGTTACATTACGTTTATTAGTTATAATGTTAATTAATCAATTATATTATTTACGTTAATAACAAATAACTTATTCAAGCCATGGCCAGGACTATTATATTTTATGATGCAGGTTTACGTGATGAAATATTTTACCTTGAATATTATTGCTAAATTTACGTTTTGTTATTATATTCGACCTTATGATACTTGCAATACGCGTGACTTCTTTACAGTTAAATGTACACTGAAACACATTTGCATTTTAGCACAATGTACAATTTTAATCAAACTGAATTGCACGAATACGAAGGTTAATACATCGTTTGATTTAAGGTAGAGATATAGTCACTGTTTACATTTTAATAGACTATAAGGTTCAACTAAACGTTATAGTTCAGGTTTCCATGTTAATATGACTTGAATAATAAAAAATAAATGAACTTTATTCCGACATATCACGGAGTACAGTATAAATCCACACTACAAGGATTCGGGTTTTCAAGTGTTAACGCTAACATCTTACGGCTAGTGGTGACGTTATTTTAAATTCTTACGTGGTAGATATTCTACGCATAGTAGGTGATATAACAGCTATGCAAACGATTATTCCCTTTAGGCACAGCTTAGAATAACAAGGCACATCTTAACCCTTTCGGTACTGACGGCATCTCTGGTAGCCGCAGTCATTTTTCGCCTATTAAGATGCAGAGCAACACGTGTGTCTGTGCAAACGCTGGTAGGGCAGTGCAAGCTACAGTTTGATCAGGACAATGCAGTGACCGTAAAACATCACAAAGCATCTTTTTTAAAATTTGATGTTAAATATGTTGAAAAGGTTCTGATATTTGCATCATGGTACCGAAAGGGTTAAACTGCAATAAAGTGTTAACTTCGGAAGAATTTGCATGTTGCATGATGTTATAATTTGAGGTCTCTACAGTAAGCCTAAAATCGTAAATTTTGAAGATATGAGTTTGAGTTAGCGTGAAACTTTCCATTCTAATTATTAATTTACTGGTCAACTGTTGAAATCAGAGTTATAGTTCACGTTGACATGTTAGTATATCGTAAGGTTTAACTAAATGCTATCCAATTAATCGCTTCCACATGGTTCTACCTTGCAAAGTTTAAGCATTCACTAACCCTCATTTCCATGTTAATTTCTTTATTTCAAGACCCAAGATACATTGTAATCAAAACAACACCAACAATTATCGTCCTCTTTAAAAAATACACGAGATTTTTCGTGGAAGTTTGAGTCGAGCACAGCCATGCAGTGACAGGGTAGCTCGAAGACCTCGAACAGATCCAAGAAAAAGGCTCTGCTGGGGAGCTGTTGCGTAACCCCTGACAGATAAGTGATTGCCCCTACAAGGAGCGGGGGCAGCTGGCGATTGAGTATCCTCCCTATCGTGGTATTTAATACTCCCTCTGGTCAGAAACAGTTGGTGCATGAAACTTTTGACGTTGTTCGGAAAAGTCGGTGCCGAGAAATAAAAGTCTAAAAATTTATCTCATGCATTATACTTTCAACGTTATACATTATACTTTTTAAAATTGCAAGAAACATAGATAAGGAATTAATTTCCCGATTGTGTACTAAGTGTTTTAGATCAGACTAAGTACATATTAGTATTCATGGAGTTAATATGAAATTAAAAGTGCTGTGGAATTCAAACTAATTCATAGTGACTAACCCTATTCTTCAATCTTATCGCCTTCATTTTCACTTCTACGAATTTTTAGGTTTATCGTTTTCTCCATGTCCCTGTGAGTTATATTACTTATTTTACACTAACTAATACTTTCGTCAATTTTTCAGTAAATTACATAGATATGATATCGTTATTATCATCGTGATGACATAGGGTCAAAAATTCACCATAGTTGGGTCCGACTTAGAGGTCAATACACCTGTACTTCTCTGCGTGCTCTTGAACTGTAGGACACTTGCCAGCAAAGAGGACTCTTTCAAGTAAAGATTAGAGTCCAAGTGAGGTACCTGTAACTTAATATCATTGCTAAAACTGCGACACGTCATCGTACAAACCTGGGCATCACCTCAACCAAGGCGGACATCACGAAACATAAGGAAGGATTTATGCATCAACAAATATTTATCGATGAATAAATGGTTCGGTTTGTTTTTTGTTCAATTTTTCGTTAGTGAAATGTTGAGATTGGTTAAATACGTCCTCTGCATTTAGAAATCCATTCATGTACAGAAGTCCTCACGAGTGTTCCTCTGAGTCAGTGTAGGAGCTAAGTCATATAAACCTTATGTTTATACTGTACTTATTATAAATATGAGCGTTTAATAAACTGAAATACTTTTATGATTGTAGTAGTATTTTGATTCACCCCATGCCACACAAATAGTACACATGTCACCCAAACATTATGTTGGGATCGATGATTAATGTTAATGATAAAAGTTATACGAAGGTTTGTTATGGTAGTTCATTTTCAAAGGTGAATACCGGAGAAGAGATTGTCACACATTTTTTCTAATATTGGCCCTTTCAAAATTAGTCCTGCATGTGTTCCTCTACGAGACAAAAGGCGTAGCTGCAAGCATGAATATTATCAGGTCTTCTGTGCGGTCTTCATCTCTATTGATATACAGGGTGTTCGTAGTCTCGCTGTTTTTCGAAAAAATTACCAGAAAAGCATTTTATGGGATATTACAATCAGATTAGTTCTACGCACTTAGTAGCTATAAAAGGTATACATTATTTTTACATACGTGCATTTCAGGTACATGTTCGGTGCAAAAAGTTCTGTTAAATAAACTCTGAAAGATACACAACTTCTCTTCACAGAAAGGCCCTACGTGTACAGCGGTTCATTGACAGGAAATCGGATACGCATGTCAAGCGAAACTAAAGGATTAATTAAACATTTAATACAACTGCTGTTGCGTCCGTCAATACATGCATGGGATAAGAAATTTATAAAGACAAGGACAGTGTTGGACGAAGAAAGAAGTAAGCGACCAAAGGCACCTGTGGAAAACATCGAGCGTGTAAGACAAGCTATTGAACGTTCTCCTACAAAATTCATCTTTACTGCTGCCAGACCCTCAACCATTAAACAAAAGACACATCAAATACCTAATGAAAAACATCGTTGGGGTCATTTCCACAGTTAATGAGGCAACGCTGTAGAGAACATGGCAATAAATCGAGTACCGTGTTATGTGATTCGTGCAATAATGCTTAAATGGAAGTACATTAAATGAGGCAAAAAACTTCAAAAAGTGTTCATTTTGTAATTATTTTCCCTGCTTTCTTTTTTCAGTCACCTCTGAAATAAATTTGTCACCTTATGAAAAGTGTAACCAAACACTAATAGAAAACTCAGAAGCAGAGATCAGACTAGGCACGGAACAACATAACCTCCCTGGAAGATGCCAATGAAGATGCCTGGAAGATCCAATGGCTGAAATTTTTAAGAAAGAACGAGGGAATTTTAAAAAATGACTATTCAATCCCCTTTGTCCCAATATATCGTATAGTGTATGCATTGAAATCGAGCTATTAATTCTAAAGACTAACATCTTACGACTAGAGATGATGCTACCAGCGACTGTTTCCGTCCTCTGTTGTGTTACTAGAGGTACAAGCCTGCAGGAGAGCTAGATGAGCTTCATGAAAGATCGTAACCGGATGCCCTTCGTCAAATACAGCCAAGTAGTTAACCGATGCTCGGTAGAAATCAAATACAGCGAAAGGACTCGAACCCTGATCTCCTGCATCGCATGCAAGAGGCGCATGTCCCTCGACCAATTCAAACTCTGTGGGCGAGCAATGACAGCACATTTAGAGAGCGGGGAGAATCCATCAAACTACACAATAGCATGATGACCAGGAAGTACCAAAGCTTGCACAATACATTTTGTATATTATGATCATGCTCTGGTATGGTAAAGCTGACAAGCGCTCATGTTCGTGAATACATTGTCAGGCAGTGTCAACATACTTAGGATTACCACCATCCTTCTATCATATTTCTATTACCTCAATAGATGGACCACATTATTTATAAAATATTGCTAATTCGAGTGACAATACACAATTAAGTGATGAAGATTATCCTATTAATAAAATAAAACTGTTTCTGAAGGTGAGGAAGCACCTTGCGTGGCCCTATAACCTCGATGACTGAGTGACCCAAAAACAAATTGAGGTACCCTGAGTAAAGTAGAGATGATGGCATTTGGCCTTCTTTGGTTGTGCAGAGCAATATGCACTTTGTTATTCTGTGTGTGTACGCTCACCTTACTTCCGTATCCAGGTTACCAAATGGTCTTCGATTGTTAAAATTGCTGATTCCAAATTATATTTAATATCCCACTATATAATCTATACTTTAATAAGAGCCACGTCCGTCTGTCCGTGTGTCACATTCTTCTAATCGATAGCTTTGATAGCAACAAGGATAAAGCTTAAAAAATACAAGAAATCATTCTATTTAATTATTTTTCTGTGACAATTAAATTCCCTTTCACCTGCATTATGGTATCCAGAATACACAATCAGTTTATTTATACAAATAGAAATTTTCTTTGGACCTTTTTCTATTGAAATTGATCATGATGTTTTGATATTTTTAATTGATAATGCGAAAAGAAATGTTTTAAATTAGTTTGACCAGTAACCTGGCTACCACTAAGTATAAGGCCAAAAATTTTGGAAATTAATTTCGTGTCACGCTCTTAAGAATAGATTAGCACTGGCGGTCTTGGTTTCAGTTCACTGGTAAATTAATACACTCATTTTCGCTGTATAAGTGCACTATAATGTCACTTTTAAAAAAAATAGAGAGATCCAGAGCCTTATATACTCCAGTCCGTATGGTGGATACCGAGTTCGGCGATATATTGCGGCTCAAAAATACTGTATTCTAAGTGTTTATTGCTGTCACAAGAAAAATAAGTTACCTCTGAAATAAGCTTAAGCATGGAAACTCCAATCGAACGAAAAAAAGACTGAATCGAGAGCGAAAAAGAAGAGCGAGAGAAAGATTATCTCAACAAGGTTTTGTAAATTTTTTTGCCCTCATTTTTGATGGCACGGGTACACTGCCTCGAAAAATTGAGAGACACCGAAATGCATGCAAGGATAATAACCGTGAGTGGACGCTCTCCTTTAATTGATAATGCGAAAAGAAATGTTTTAAATTAGTTTGGCCAGTAACCTGGCTACCACTTAGTATAAGGTCAAAGATTTTGGAAATTGAGTTATTGTTTTCGGAATTTGATTTTCTTAAAAAGCTTCAAAGAGATAATAGAGGACATTTCAGAATAAAATTCCAGCAAAAAACGCCAACATGGATAGAAACGTGTCCAACCGTCAGAGAGAAGCAACAAGACTTCGATAGCAAGAAAGACGTTGTTCGTCCAATAGAAAACTTTCTCTTCCCAAGCCCAAAACTGATTCATTTGGAAACAAATTATTAACAAGCATTGCACTAGTAATGCGTAGTTTGTTGCTTGCTTGCTTGCTTGCTCCGTCTCTCTGTCACGCTCTTAAGGATCCTTAGGTTAGGTTTTTAGACTTATATAGCAAGACAACAATTAAAACTCCCAAAAATGAACCCTAAACTTACGGAAGCATACTCAATAAGAGAAGTGCTAAATGATCATCGTAATTAAAATATCAGCAACAATCGTAATTTTACCTATAATAGTAATAGTAATGATAAAATAGTAGAGTAGTTTAACATCAGTACAATGTAGGAGTGGTTATATAGACACACTCATTCATCTACGAAGTCCATAAACATAAAGTTTATTTCAAATCAATACTAGTTTCCCTGCTTGCATAAAAGCTTGAAGCCTTGGATCTCAGTTTACAACATTCTGTCCTCAGAATTACTTCAGTTTCATAGTTTGCAATTACTTTTGATTTGCAATTTGGGTAATTTCGGTCCGGGAAATACCCACATTTATGTCCGCGTAATTAGCCCGTGAGTGGTGTTCATATTTTTGTTACTCAGCCAGTGTTTGTGGGTCTGGAGGACCTCTTGCATTTTATGGCTTTAAAGTCCTCACAATCAAACACTTTTATGTTAAAATACACAGCAGATGTTTATTTCATCGCAATTAGAAGCAGTATAAGCAGTAAAAATGTGAGCTGTAAAAATGAACACCACAAAGGGGCTAAAACTGGAGCCAATCAAGACTAACTTAATTCTAAACTTTATTTTAAAGTACAGTCATAATGCTCGAAATGCTTAAAAATACTTCATATTTCTGACTTGACGCTTCAAATAATTATTCTAAGTTTTTCGATTACCATACTCATTACTACTGCTTTAGATGCCATTCGTTTCTTTCACATTAGAGTTAGACTTTTCTCAGCCCTAATTAAACTTTATCCCTCACCGACCATGAGTGGTTAGTTCAAATCACAGTCGACAGTCACAGGTTACAGCCACTTGACTTGCCTAAGTTTATCAGTGCTGCTTGTGTCCATAAGCCACATAAACACTTCACTGACCTAACTATTTCGTATGTTAAACGAAAATTATCGTTAAATAACTACGGTAGGAGAGTTAGTAGTTAGGAAGCTGTAGCAGTTATACATTTGCGCAGTAAAGAGTGAAGCTGAAACAGTTATACATTTACACAGTAAAGGGTTGAGCCTAGTATCTGATAACAATCCGCATTAAAAAAGGCAGTAGTCAGAAATCATCTGAAGTCATAATGTAACCTTGACAAAAACCAGACTGTAAAGCCTTCCAAGCAACAGTGTTTTTTGTGAGCGTTCCATTAATGCAAGCACTTTGAGATTCTCTAATGCTTGTGGACGGCGTCTTATCAAGGACAAACTGATGCTCTTAGGTCTTAGGGCACGTCTTCGTAACCCTAACATCCAGGCACGAATTTATAGCCAAACATCCCTCAAAATCTCAATGTATTGGGAAATTATTTCAGTATAACATTTCAAACTAAAATTCCCTGGAATCCCTTGTCAATTCTACACTCTTTCGCAAATTTTACAGTTAGGAGAGGACATACAATTGTTTACATGTGCAACTAATTTTAAGATGCAAGCAAATTCACCGTAAAGTAAATAAAGAAGTGAGGATTTTCACAAGATTTTCAAACCCTTACAGAAAACGAGAATGTTTTGACTTCTATGTTCGACGGTTCCGTCATGGCCGTTCCCTCTGATCGACATGATGAACAGAAACACATTTCTTCAGTGCTCTAAAAAGTATGTATCTACCAAACCAACACGTGTCTTAATACTGAACAGAGCGTTATAGTTCTCTAAGCTGACAACGTTTAGTTCATTCAAACTTAGGACTCTGTGTCATGTTACACGCAGAAGAAGGACAACGGTGGGAATTTTCACTGTTCCTTTGCCACGTTCTACTGGTTGTATGTACATATTGTAAAGAAAGGAAAAACTTACCTACCTTCAGACCTGGGGCTACATGGACTAGTTTTCGAAGCCCCAAAAGAACACGACATAGAAGAAGAGAAGAAGCCTACGGTGAAGGACTTCAATTACCCTTCCATTGAAATCATCACATTTGCAAGAAACGCTGAAAGGAAAGAACAAGAAGGTTAGGTGACACTTGAAAGGCGACGAAGTATTATAAAAGAAAATTGGAAAGTTTTGAGGGTGCGTATAAAATGTGAAGGATGCTTAATGGAAACATGCATGGTATGACACTAGAGTGCCTAAGTTTTTAATTCATGTCAAGCTATACTTATATATTTTTTAGGTAATAATATTTGAATACTTTCAGAATTTACACATTTATTTATTCAGATTCATTATAATTAAAAGTTATCCAAATTTTACATAGTTTTATGACCTACATATATACCTCGTCGGTATAAATTATTTCGCCAGCTACTTCTGTGAGAAAAGCGTACTTGATGTAATATCACTACGAAACTTAGTGTCAACACATAGGATGCCGCAACATGAATTCCTTTTTCAAAGGAAGTTCCTTTCAAAAAAAAGGGAGTTATGGTGTTGCACCGCGTACTACTGTACATATACCAATAGTTTTTGAAGAAGCCTTGCACCAAGTACTGTTAATGAAAACTCCCAGCACTCGCGATGACTTACAAATAAAATATATCAAATTACTGAAAATTTCACAGCTTTTTTGAGTTATGTCTTGATCCAGCGAATCAAGGTAATATTAGAGACTTTTACTTGTGAGAAGCAGAGAACAATCATCGTCGTATAGACGTTCAAGTTTTATACCAATTGGTCAATTGATTATCGATATATCTCGTTATACTGTAATGAGGTTTCCGAAAACTGAACTGCCGAAAGGAACTTTCTGCATATTCATGTAAAATGAAGAGTGAATTACAATGTATAAGTACATCGAATTCAGCCCAAATTCATAGCTGAAATAATATTAATTTTATGCAAGCGAATACGTCAATTAACTTCGCTTCATGCACACTGTTGTACTCTTTTATGACTGAATATTCCCCTATGTAGTAATACAGAGTTTGTTGATTGTTTGCTAGCCTGCTTAATCCGTCTTTCAATCACGCTCTTAAGGATTTAGATGAGGAAATTCGGTAGGGTAAGCATGTATTATAAGCATTGTATTGTGGAACGTCCAAAGGCACATCCTTCAATGTGGAAACTCCTTCGCAAAGCCCACGTCCACTGGAAAATAAAACGAAAAAAATAGTAAAAACACGTGCATTTTCGCTTGTGGGTCTACTAGTATTTAATAAACACGACTTCTTTCTGACTGCGTCATGGCTTGAGCGGTCCAAAAATGATCACTGCGCGTCTGGACGGTCATGCTGCATGTGCTGGGCACTCTTCCTCCTGACGAGCTCGGTAGAATAACAACAAAGTGTCCGCATACAAACGAGGGTCGTCCGTAACTTCCGGCTCGTGACGTCACTACGGCTTGAAAGCACGTGTTAAATTCACGGGTTCAATTCCTGTGTACATTGAAGTGCAGCCTTGTCACAAGTTTAATTTTAAAATTTAGCACTTTGCTTTCACGACCAGAAGCCCCACAACCTCATATGTACTCTATCAGGAAATAGGTGACGTTTGTGGCCTAAATGTAGGTTTGAAATTTGTGATTGTCCGCTATAACAATGATGATTGACATATCACTCGATAACAAAATCATGTTTTTTCAAAATTTATAAGCCAATGAGTCCTGTAGAATTATCGAAGTAATTATCCGACCCAAGAATGGGCCAGAAGGTTCGTTCCTATAGCCTCATTCTATTCTATTCTATTCTATTCCTGGTATAAAAATCAATAACTTACATTTATTAGATGACAAGTTGAAGTCTCCCTCGATTTAATGGTCTAATGCCTAGCGTACTCTAAATTGTTTGCAAGGGTCATGGTCCAAAAAATTTAAGAAAAACGAAAGTATCGTTTTTGCCCAAACGAGTGCATTGCAGTTATAATTGCCTGCGCGTCTCTGACGACAACCCAAAATTGTAGGTTATTTCACGAGATGGAGGAAAGTAATGAGCTCAAAATGCCGAGCTTCAGTCAGATTCTTAGTGAATATGGCATAGCAATAAATTCTTACAGGACGGGAATGCTGAGAATTTGTTGTGCAGTCTTCCTACATTTCCTTCCTTGTGTGACAGGTGGTGATGGGCGAACATATGTAAGAGCCTAAATTTTTTTATATTTATTACCCTCACGGTAATACAGCAAGGGTAATATAGATTCACTATCGATCAAAATGATACATCAAATGGAATAATAAAGGACAAAAAATGATATATTTTTCATGATAGTGATGCAAGAATGATGCATCACACCACATCACACCCCACACCACATTTAAAACAGGGGGAATATGACTAGCCCCGACTTCTGGTACAAGTTTCTGAATGAAAGAGTTCAGGCTGTCATGGTGCAAGTTTAAAAAGTATACATACGTCTGCGATACTGAAAAAAGTTGCTATTTTGAAGGGTGTGTTTTTTACACATACAGTCAATGTATGACAACAATTGACTCGTTTATATTAATCTCTACTATGTGTTTTATGTTTCAATAAAATTTCAAGCATTTTTCTTTAAAATTAAGAAAGCTGTTTTTTGTTACATACTGGTTTAAGTCATAAATACAGTACACCAGTTAATGCAAATATTTCTCTTATAATAAACATAATAACTAGTTTCTGGCTCCTTCGCAGTGTTGAATTTGTTGAGTCAGTCATTTACATTTTTGACTAATTTTAATTTCATCAGAAGGTGAATTACTTGATGACGCTTTTCAAGTTCAAATAAATAGGGTTTGTAGAACTGAAGGAGCCCACTGCCGGGAAGAACAATACATCAAACAAGAAACTTGAATGCACAGATCCTCTTCCCAGTACAATCAATTTACGTTATACGTGGTATAAATCACGGCATACTTATGTTGAATAGTACATGATGTTTTTTATTCTGCGAACATTAATGTCATTTTTTATTCTGTGCACATTAACGTTGAGTTGAATGTAGTGCTCATCATCCCGTGCGCATTAATGTAGACTTTTACATGGTGCTCTTTATTCTGTGTACATTTATGCTTACTTTTTGCTATGATGAATTATAATAGCCATTCAATGAATGTGCCTCGCACGCACTTTTTTTGAGATCTCCCACGTTCATTATCCATTCACCTTTATTTTCCTGGACGTGGTAAAAGCAACGTCTATAAGCACAACTAGACCACACTCGAGCATAGAATTAATCAGACTATAGTAAAACATTACTCCAAGACAAACTCGTTAATTCCTGGAGACTCTCATGCATAAATCTGAAAGTCAAGAGACCTCCAGCAAAAGCAGAATTCAGAAATGGACGGGCTACGTTGAGAAATGTGGGATAGTGGAGAGCCTCAGAGCAGCAAGCGACACCTTCCAAGCCGTTCAGGACGTCCCAGGAAGCGTACAACAAAACTGGTCCGGAGCGCGTGCAAGGCATTTCAGCAGAGACAGAGAAGCTCTGTTCGCAAGCGAAGTTAATCTCTCAGTATATCCGACGAAACTTGAAGAAGAGTAATAGTAATATACTAGTAGACCCACACGTGAAAATACATGTGTTTTTGACTGATTTCTTTCGTTTGATTTGCCAGTGGACGCGGGCTTTGCGAAGGAGTTTCCACATTGAAGGATGTGCCTTTGGTATCCACAATACAATGCTTACAGTACATGTATACCCTACCGAATTTTCTCCTACCTAAATCCTTAAGAGCGTGACATAGAAACTGACTAAGCAAGCAAGCAAGCAAGCAACGAACTGTATATTATTATATAGTGGGATAGAAGCTTACATATATAGGATGCAGACGAAGCAGATCTTTGCAGCCTTGTATAAACAACAAAGAAAGGGAATGACAGTGAATTTACTCGGGTAGATTAGCCTTTAGACTAATTTTGAGTGAACACCTCATCACCCAGACTTGAGCGACTAGATTTCTTTCTATGAGGTTATCTCAAAGATCAAGTATACGGAGAACGACACCATCACTGTACTCAAGGAAATCACCAGGGCGGAGATAAGAGCCCTTCCTCAGTCTATTGGTAAGGCCTCCTGGAGAACTTTGTGCTGTGCCTCAAGAAATGCACTGGCGAAATGGAACTTATCACAAACACATGTTCTAGAATGAAAAAAATGTAAACGACAATTATACCACATTTTTTTCCGTTTAACACAATAAACTACTTGTGCAGGAAGTCTTATGCAATTGGGACCAAAAATTAAGAAATTAAGTCTATCGAAAGTGGTCCGAAGTTGTTGTGCCGACCTGCTTTCTGAAAATTAATTCACATTTACTTAAATTACTTCTTCTTCTTCTATGTACATAGAAAACTTAAATTACTTCCTAAATTAATCAGAAGAGCCTCTGAGTAGATTTTATACGCATAGTATTATATGTTGTTGTTACAAGCATTAATGTAATTCAAATATACACACTAATAACTTCCTACGTCTGAACCACAGTTTTAGGGGAAAGCTACTCATGCGCAAGTCAAAAGTCAAATACGAAACCCACTTGACATTTTTTCTTTTAGGTATAGTATGTATAGAAATTTTGTCGTGTAATATTCTAGTTGGTAAAATACGCTAGCTTGCTGTTGACTGTGAACATTGTATAAATTTAGCCTGAGGCTGGAAAACCTCGAATGTAACAATAATATTTTCAACAGTAAGTGCAAATGAATAGTTATTTGTGACACTTCAAGGAGCCTTTCATCACCATGAGTTAACATATATGAAATTGAATGTTGTCTGCAAGTGTATCAGGCACACGCATCAGGATGTGGGATGTTCCAGTAGTGAATCCATATAAATTGGCACGTGTGTCTTGCGGTATACCTACATGTGGCTATCAGTTATGCCTCCAGACGTACGTGATCGTCGTCAGCTCTGTGTTGAAGTACTCACCAGACAAAACTCCACGAACTGACATGCTCGTCAGTGGTGCCTGCAAGCATGGAAAAGCCTAAGCGTGCCCAAGATCAGTCAAGGCCAAAGGCCTTTCCAGGAAGTGACGCCGGAGCAACAGCGTCTCTGACGCCCGTGTGTGTTGCGCAACGCGCTGCCTCTTTGTCTTCCGTCAACATATTTTTTCTATTGAAGTACCCATAGGTTGAAAAACTTCCTGTGAACAACATACAGCGGAATACGTGGTGGTAAACAATGTGCACATGACAGAACTATTCCCGGGAACTCGTGGGCGAACGAATACGTGTGACTGGTCACAGTCTGTTTAAACCAAACATTGGAAGAGAAGCTTAGGGTATATAATAGTAATAATACAGTGGTATGAATACATGAAAGAGAGCGTATTAGGTAAGTTCTTAAATCTATAATTCAACTAAGAAGATGTAAAGTTGAAGCAAATTACGCATACAAAAATAAAATCTCTAACTTCAGGAAAACCTGAATTTGGTACTCCATACTAAACTGCAACAGTTGAACCGTTACATGACATGAACACAATGCTGTACAAAACAGACTTATTGATTATTTGAGGAAAGAAAACATTACCAACCTGAACTCGTCCAGCCACTAAATCATCATATATATAAATTTAGATCTTCAACTACAAACAATGCTCTGTATGAGTTTTTGTACACATTTTGATGCCTACTACTAGTACTCACTAGTAGTAGGTCAAACATCACTGTTTGACAAAGGTATGAATTTAACATGCTATAAAATTAACGTACCTTCACTTCTAGAGTTCATACTTCTGAGAATCGATCTACTGATCCTAGGATACCATCTCAAGGCCTGTCCATCTGGTTTTGAAAAAAAAAATCTGCTCGAAAATTGTAAGGTATTCACTACTTACAGAGTTTGATCACTAAATTCTGGCGCTCACAAATTCTTCTCTTTTGATGGTTAAGCATGACATGAATATGTTATAGTAAAAACTTTGAAACAAACTTGCTCTTCACACGGGCCTCAGTTTGGGTTGCGCTATTTGTTCCCACTCATTGCTGAGTAGAGAGATGAACATTTTTTTAAAATTTATTCCCAAATTATTTGACTTGTATCATACATGATATTTATTTATTTTTATTCGTCATGGTGCAAGTGTTCCCAAGATTATATGTAAAACACAATCAAGCGAAACTCTTATGATTTCGCTTCGTATATCAGTAATAACCTATCTCCTAAAATAAAACGGGTTACAATGAAAAGAGACAAAGGACAACTAAATTTTAAAGATAAAATAGTTGTTTCGATAACTGCCAGATCTAAACTAAAAGTTGGATCTGAAAATAAATATAGAATTACAAATTATGATTGTGCCAACTATCTTTAAAAAATTGGCTTCATGAGAACATGGCTATGAAATTTAAACTATTTCGTTGAAAGCTCAGTCTACGTTTACGACCATTCAAAGATCACAGGAAACGACAATCATACGAGTACTACTAGTGAGTCTAGAAGTTTACTGTGGGTTAAATGTATTCTATACGCAAGAATCCTCAGTAGGTTATTATTTAATTTAGTTTATCATTCTTAAACGGCTAACCTCAAAAGGTGTTCATAATTTTTGTTGGTGATAGTCTGACTTGAAAGCAAGAAATCATCTGAAGTCATTCGGTTATGCGTGAATGACCATGTGATTCTCCAGATTTCTGGCTAATGATTATGGTTCTCAAAAGACATTTACTTTTACTTTCGTGAAGAAAGAATTAGTGAGCGGTTGTGTTGTTTCGGTAACACACGTAATGGTGGCTCATCGTTGAATGTAGTGAGTGATAGATTCACAAAATTTCAAACCATCATTTTAATATAGGGTAAACGGAAAGTGTATGAATGTATACACCTGATGAAATGACAAACAAAAAATGTGATCCTACATAATGACCTGAACTTCTCAGTTGAAATATGATCCATTTCATAAAAATTAAAGAGAATCTAGTTTTCTGATTCTATTTTACGCAGAAATAATAAAAGTTTTCTTCTTGATCCCTAATCTATTGCTAAAAAACGTTCTGCCACCAAAGCATTGAAAATCGATTTGGTCTTTCAAGATTCATACTGCTTCATAGAAAAGTTTCCGTTATTGTCAGTGTAAACAACTAGCATTTTTTCTCAACTTTACGTATTTCATGGATAGCCGACTGTGAACACTTGAGCCCTTGAAGTTTACTAACAGCTATGGAACGTATTCCTCATAAATGCAAGGAGACCATGGTTTCAATAATTTAAATTATCTGCCACAAAAAACAACAGAAAAAGACTATAAATTCAATGAAATAGCTGAAAGGCTCGCATTCATCGAATCCCACTTTTAATCACATTGAAGAATATGGTATAAAGTTTTTGAGCAGAACTCGCGTCAATCACAAATTTCTACCTAATTTGCAGCTTCTTATATCGAACACGTGAGCATGAGCACAACAGCCTTGAAGCTGGAACTGTGAAACGCAGACTCTCTAACAATAATTTTTGCTCTCCAGAAACTAGGAGATGGCTGCTGAGATTAAGGTCAAGAAATTTATAATGTATAAAATTAAGGAACAAATAAAATAGAATCAGTGCGCAGAATCAGAGGCAACTCCAGGTCATCAGCGTCACTAAGGTTTATTAAAAACACATAAGACACGTGCACAAAAGAAAGTAAGTGATATAATTTAACAATTAGACAGAAATGTAGTTCTAACATAGAATTTACTTACTTCATTGATACATGAACTACAGTTGTCTTAGTTTGATGGCGAACGCGTGTAATAACTGTCACATCGAGCTGCTATTTGTTGTTCAAAATACATTTCTCAATGGAAATACGAGCCGGTGAGGGCATTGTGCTCACTCTGATACAAGGTGCAGCAACATAACTTCCTTTTTTTTTAAAGGAGCTTCCTTTGAAAAAATGAAGCTACATAGCCGCACGCTATGAGCGAACACTGTACTGCAGGTTTGTAGCGGACAAACCTCTCATTAACTGCAGGTGTCGAGTGGATGTTCAGCTGTGGCTTAGTTTCTTTCATGGATTCCGACATAGCGGAAACGAAAGGATAGTAAACAACAAAAAACACAAGAAATTGTTTTGATAGCCTGATACATAGCAAAAATACAAGACTATGTTTCCATTACTTGAAAGCAAAAGCTTAATACAACGTTTTGATTGACTAAAAGCAAAATCTATAGTAGCACATTTTACAGAACAAAAGTATAACAATAGTTAACGGCAAACGACAGTAAATCGACAGCTAAACACGGCTTTCCTCGTTTATACAAAGGCGGTTTTAAACGAAGAGATGCATCCTGAAGCCCAATGTAGTCCTTGGTCTCGGTACTTTAAAAACAAATTAAATTTATGAATCTCTGCTGCTATGAGAGCTTAAAAAATTACATATGCAGAAAATGATAGACTCCTACAGAGATAGAGCAGCTGCCCACATGGATGAAAAAATCTTTAAAACGAATATGTATGTCTTCCAAACAGTAAAATTCAGTCTAATAACAGATTCTAACTAGCAGCCCGGCTGAATATACGGTGGGTAGCTGGTTTCACATATCTCTAAAAGAACCAAATCTCTGTAGCTCTGCGGTACAGCTACAGCCAGTGCATCCATAAGTTTAGCATTATGTATTCCTTGAATCGCCTTCTCGGCTTAAGAAATTCAAAATAAACCGCTCAAGTGAAGATGAAAGCAAAATATGTTATTAAAGTCAATACAGTCCTCGTGAGCCATTACGATATACGGATTATACAATTGAGTATTGGAAGGCAGTTTAGGAATTATTCTTTGGCGCTACGAAAAAAGCAATAAGTTATAGTGCTTTTATTAGGCAACATTAGGAATGTGAGTTATATTAAACGTACTATCAGGTCATCCCATAAGTTCTGTCCGAGTTTTACCTTTTTAAAATTGAACGAAATTTAAAGAGTAAATTATAATGTCTAGTGGAGCTGAACATTGTTTTCATGCTTAGATGCATTTAAACTGATCAAATTTTATTTCAGAGAACAATAAAATTAAATTTTGTTTGATTAAAACCCTGCTAACATGGAAGTACCCAAGAATCATCTGAGCCACATAATGCTTTGAGTTCAAGGAAAGAAACTCAATAGCCAAAGCGGCTAAAAACATTCAATCAGTTTATGGAGAGGAATGTGTGAATGAAAGAACTTGCAGAAGATGGTATGCGAAATTCAGAGTTGGAGATTACACCCTTGAAGATGACGTCCAGTTGAGTTTGATGAAAAGCTTCTTGAAGCAACCCTTGAAGAAAATCCTGTTTTATCAGCTGAAGAATTAGCAGTGGTTCTCAGTTCAACCCATAGAACTGTTCATCGTCATCTTCAAAAACTTGGAAAAGTTCCTAAACTTGGAAAGTGGATGCCTCATGAATGAAAATTCGGACAAAACTTATGGGAAGACCTGGTATTTCTCTTCAAGATAAATTAACCAGCACAACACTATCGAGAAAACCTCAAGTTATAGAGGATCTAGAGCAGTTGAAGGTGAGGCATGTGTTTTTGCGTTTTCGAACGCACACTAAGATACGCTGTTTTAAAATTTCAAGTGCTAGTCATTTAAAGTCTAGCGACTAACTTATAATTCTAAAAAATGAAGAAGGATCGCGTCTCGAGTAAAGCATTCACTAACTGACTGTCTGTCTACAATACTTCAAAGCTTCGATTCATGAAGCCACATGTATTGTGCGTGTAGCTCAGTAGGTACAAAAAAGTACCGAAGGTGGTTTCGAATTTCATGGGCAGTTCTAAAATAAAACTCACCAATGTACATGAGCTGAATGCTCACACAGAAATCCCAAAGTATTTCATCTACGACCTACCGAGTTTAATTAACACACGTGGTCGTTCATCGTTGGGATATTTACTATCCCTTGTAGTCCCATTTTCCCTGGTGTCGAGCGTACATAATCTATATGAGAGCAGTTTTCCAAACTTATGCACTTTATAAATCTATAGATTTATACCAGTTTCATATTCTTCATGCTAGACCAAGAAGGACAGCATTGTTCTTAGCTAATCTGTTTTTAAATATAACCTTAAGAAATTCTTAAGAACATTTCCTGGAACTTTGTTTTCTCTGGAGTGTATTTGTCATACGAGAAAATCTACACTGCGCCTTGAAAGTTAAGCTGCATGACGGAGTTGCAAAAAAATTGAATTTCAACAAATTTAGGAAAGACAAGACGTGGATAGCTGGCTTCCCTTTCAGCTAAACCACGCACACCGGAAATTTATGTTAGAGGGACACAGAGATCCCTTTTGTCCTATTAGTTCAGTTCTACTGCATTAGAATATTTTTTCCCGTGGTTTAATAATGGCAGAATGAAAAGAAAGTTGTAAATGAGTTGTTAATATCGAAGTTTTGAAAAATGGAAGGAAGAGATTTTCCCTGATTAATAATTAGAAGCAAAATAACTAACTCTCTGTGTGTGTTGCATCGAGTGGTACCTCCCAAGTAAAAGGTAGATAAAGAGGAAACAAAAATAACATAAAATTGGATAGTGCATTTGAAAATTGCACAGGAATAAGTGATGACTTTGCCAACAAAAACAATATTTGTACATGAACGGTAACTGAAATGTATTATTATTCTTTGGTTGTCACGAATTATAATGAACCTAAAAGGAAAAACAAAGAGTAAAATAAGTGATCCTTCATAACAGGATGCAACTAAGTGAACTCCAAGCACAAGTTTTTGCACAAGATGAACTTACTTTACCATGTAAATGTAGACAGTGAATAGATAGATAGATGTAACAGTCATCAATGCACATGTTAATAAAGTCAACATATTAAATTACGTAAGAAATGTACTTCAAATAGTCATAAAAACAAAATCTTTTAAATAGTATCGTAATATTTCACTGGACAATACCACGGACAGTTTAAAAACGACAATGACAGAGAGGACCGGCGTGTGCAAGAAGGGTTGCCTGCACCACACGCACATAAATAAAAAGGAAATGAGAAGATCCCCAAATAATGAAAACAAACCAACAGCTTTCCACAAGTTCAGCTGCAGAAATGCAGTCAATTTTCACCTTTATCAAGATTAAAGGCCGAAGGTAGATGTCTTTGAACATTATCCGAGTCACACGAAAACTAATGTATGCATTTGGTATCATTATGATAAAATATAAGAAATTAGAAACGGGAGTTCCACTGTATAGTGCAATTTTAATTCATGATATCGAAACAAATAAACTTGATCCTTCTCCGAAGATGTATCTCCGAAAAACCAAAGGTCAAAGCATCATCTCATCGCTCCATCAGCTACAGAGACTCAGCCTAAAAGAAAAATACTAGAACTGCTAGAAGTTAATGGAAACCACTCCGAGTAACGAACTATCATCTCCGTCAACTAGGCCAGAACAAATAACTTTCACAATAACGACCCAAAAGCAGGCTACATTCTCGGGAAGACACGCACACACATAGTTATGTCAAGGCACCGTAGTTTAGAAATACAAGTATGTACCATGAATAAATCCCCAAAAATAGTAGCATGTTTTTCATTAGTAACAAACAGTACATGATTTACATACGTTAAATAGCAATATACCTTATTATTATAATTTTTGTTAGTCAATTATTAATGTCAGTTCCACCCGAAAAATGGACGCCAGCTCGATCGTCATTAACCCAAGCTTAGCGTTCTCTAATTATTTCCTCCTTCATGCACGTAATGTCCCATCAACACGAGTTCCAAACTAGCATTTCTATTCTTTATTTCTATTCCTTATTCCATGGAGCATGGATTTCCAAGGGAAAAGACATCACTCCACGACTCCGGCACAGACAGTTGTGAGACACATTACTGATCTCTCCACGACTCCGGGACAGGCATTTCCTCGTTGAACTTGGACCTGTACGCTTTTCTTTTCGCTTCCAGGAAAGCCTGCAAGTCATAAACACAGTTACGGCTCTGGAAATTAATCTACGCATACATCAAAACTAAACACTAGAGGCTGTTGAAAATTTAATGTCATATAAAACATATTTGACGAAGCTTATGAAATCGGATCAGTTGAAGCGGCAAAAAAAAGAGAAGCCTGGGCAATAAATGAACATTCATTGTTATGAATAAATACTTCAGTAATACCATACAGTTCAGGGACGTTTTAAGTGAAATAACTTCTGACACAATAACTTATGATGCACGCACACACGTGTACTTTGTGATGGACACACAGCGCACACACGCACCTTATGATGCACGTACTGCTCACACACGTACCTTGTGATGCACGTACTGCTCACAC
>VCRD01002152.1:2135-13030 GCA_006783055.1 Trinorchestia longiramus
CCAGTTAATATTGCACGTGGTCCTCAGTTAATATTGCACGTGGTCCTCAGTTAATATTGGACGTGGTCCCCAGTTAATATTGCACGTGGTCCTCAGTTAATATTGCACGTCGTCCCCAGTTAATATTTCACGTGGTCCGTAGTTAATATTTCACGTCGTCCCCAGTTAATATTGCACGTGGTCCCCTGTTAATATTCCACGGGGGCCCCTGTTAAAATTTCACGTAGTCCCCAATTAAAATTGGCAACTGGCAACTGGCCCGTTAAAATTTAACACTGGGCCCAGTTAGAATTAGTCACTTGGCCCAGTTAGAATTGAACACTGGGCCCAGTTAGAATTAGTCACTTGGCCCAGTTAGAATTGGACACTGGCCATAGTTAGAATTGAACACTGGGCCCAGTTAGAATTAGGCACTGGCCCCAGTTAGAATTTAACACTGGGCCCAGGTAAAATTGAACACTGGGCCAAGTTAGAATTGAACACTGGGCCCAGTTAGAATTGAACACTGGGCCCAGTTAGAATTGAACACTGGGCCCAGTTAGAATTGAAAACTGGGCCCAGTTAAAATTGAACACTGGGCCCAGTTAAAATTGAAAACTGGGCCCAGTTAAAATTGAACACTGGGCCAAGTTAGAACTAAACGCTGGGCCCAGTTAAAATTGAACACTGTGCCCAGTTAGAATTGAACACTGGGCCCAGTTCTTATAATTGGCCTCTGATTCCAATTAATTTTGGAGTCTGGGCCCAATTAAAATTGGGAACTAACTCCAATTAGAATTATCACTAACCATTTTTAGGAATAGGAACAGTTCAAGCAATTCATACCAGCGTTTTTAAAAATTTGTATTTTTTTTAAATTGTTCATTTAAAAACTAGTACACCCACAAGTAAAAATTCACGTGTTCTTTTAATGAATTTGTTCGTTTGATTTGCCAGTGGATGCGAGCTTTGCGAAGGAGTTTCCACATTGAAGGATGTGCCTTTGGTATCCACAATACAATGCTTACAATATGTACGTGTATATTCTACCGAATTTCTTCCTATCTAAATCCTTTAGAGCGTCATAGAGCGACAGACCAAGCAAGCAAGCAACAAATTTTGTATTATTATGTAGTGGAATGATATTTTTTCGTAATTTCTCACAGCCCACCAGATGACCACACGGACTCCACGTTCACTCAATTGGTGTAATTATTAAATTTTGGCATTAAAAAAACACGTTTTACTGGTTTATGGAAATCTTGATGACAACTTTTATTGCTTAACATCTTTCTTCATATGCTAAAATTACTGTTTTTTTTAATATAAGTTTATTTTTGCACAGCTGCATGGCGCTGTGCTAGAGGCACATCGTACTATCATTTTTGGGAAAAAATTTCGATTTGATTTATTTTATCAATTCTCAGTGAATTTTTATGGCAGCAATTGAAAGCAGCGTATCTTCAGTTTCTCTAATTCTCAATACTATCAGTAAAATCTCAATTTCCAGATAGAATCGCTGCTTTCATCAAGCATCTAATGCATACTTAGTACATGCCTTAATTTTCATCACTATTTCATGTCACGATGATCCTTTTCGTTAAACAACCAAAGAATTCCACTATCCCCTATATAATAATACAGAATTTGTTGCTTGATTGCTTGGTCCGTGTCTCTGTGACACTCTTAAGGATTTAGATAGGAGGAAATTCGATAAGGTATACATGCATTGTAAGCTTTGTATTGTGGATACCAAAGGCACATCCTTCAATGTGGGAACTCCTTCGCAAAGCCCGCGTCCACTGGCAAATCAAACGAAAAATTCAGTAAAAAAACGTGAATTTTCACCTATGTGTCTGCTAGTACCCAACATATTTGACAGTTAACAGCCACCGTGGTCGAGTGGTCTGCGGCTCGTGTTCTGTATCGGGTCTCTGCTTCATGTAGAAAGACCGCGGGTTCGAACTCGGCCATGGACACGAGTTATTTCTCGTACGCCGCGCCGTGCACTCAACCCGCTAAGCACTCAACTCCCCGCCCATGAAGACGCCCATCAACCTCACGGGATCGTTGCATGGAGCTCACCATCACCCTTACTCTTAGAATGTTAACCTTAAGAATTTGAAAAACCAATGTACTAATGTCTATGTACTGTGTACTCGATTGGAAATAAAGATTGTTTGTTAAGATTGTTTGTTTTCATTCTCCGTGATTTTAATTCAGTCCTTGTTCCTCAGCCTGGACCCTTCCCACCTCCAGTGATCATCGTAACCCACCCAGACATGGAGTACCTCACGGCGTGGGATGCCTGTGGGGTTGAGGCCGCTACCAAGCCTGTCAAAATCAACCACATGGAGAAAATCAACTCGGAAGGTCGAACCAAACCCAAACGCAAACCAAAAATGATAAACCAGGGTGAAATCCAGGAACTTTTAAAGCGCTTGCAGAATCCCATGATGATCCACGGTGCTCTCAATGCCTCTGAGAAAGGAAGCTTCCACGACGAACAACTGGAAGTCCTCCACCACCTGCTGGATAAGCATGACAAGTTTGCCGAGATCATCTATGAAAAAATGATGAACTCACTTCCCAGTTCGGCAGATAGCTGGAAAATGCGAGACACGGGAAAAACGACTGAATTAGATAGGGAAACAGAATCTGATGAGGAAACTGAAAATGTTAAAATGGAATGGGGTAATGAGAAAGATGAGCCGAGGGATGTATGGGTTTACCAGTGGAAATCTACTGTGTTCCGAGGGGACAAATGGACTCACTTCATCAACGACTTACCCTCTGTACACCTCAACTATTTTGACCCGAAGAAAGTGAGTGGTAAATCATTTCCAAATTTTTATTTGTTTTTTAAGTTAATCATATTTTTCATGTCTTTATAGTCTTTTGATTAGTACACATCTTCCACAACACAAATCCATGTCTAACACAACACAAACACATGTCGAACACAACACAAACACATGTCTAACACAACACAAACACTTATCTGAAACAACACAAACACATGTCTAAAACAACACAAACACATGTCTAACACAACACAAACACATGTTTAACACAATACAAACACATGTTTAACACAACACAAACACATGTTTAACACAACACAAAGCCTGCGTGGCGATACGTGTTAAAATGGATGCTGAATACTGATATGTCTAATTTATTTATAAGTGATTCATTCAATGCATATAAAAAAGGGTAAAAGTTTATCTGCCTACTTTCAATAGCATAATGATTGATTGTTGATGAGTTCTTTTCTCTCTCATAATTTATGTAATCTTAGTTCAATGTATGGTTTTTCTGCATGCTGTCCTACCATCATATTTCAATTAATACTTGTAATTAACACACTTAATTAAATCCAACGACATACATAGGTAATCGCTCTAGAGGGACTCTAATCCTCTGAATACATGATACGTGAAAAGGTATTCCCAGTACTTCTCTTCAATGGCAAGATGAGTGTAATGATACACACGAAAAGATTTAATACATGTTACTCTAACTTCACGAGAAGGGAAATGTGAGTCATCTACCACATTTTGGCATAAAACCCACAACATGATATACTATTAAACAGTGCATCATTAATGGATTCACATGGACAATAATAATATTAACTTGCCATTACGCTGGAGATTCGTTGCTGATGATAGGCTTCGATATTAACACTCACAATTACAATACATTAGCAATAACGCTGATTATTCCCCTTCCCTTTCCTTGCTACTTCACAATCAATTCTTCCCTCATCATACACGATTAAGTGCACATGAAAAGTCTGCAGTTATTCGTCGGTGTGATGCTAACTTAATTCCCCCTTAATCACTTTTACACCTATTCCACTCATACCTTTAAACTTATACCTTTCCCTCGATGTCGATCTGGCTGCACAAGCGTACGCTGCTGTCGAGGTCTAATTCCCCAGTCTCAGTCCCCTCATCTATCCTTACTACCGCTTTTATATGAGCCTTGCTCCTCCCAAGCACCTTTTCCAATCTCCCTATTTGTCCAATGGTCTAAATTAGGTTTCTAACGTTTGTGATATACCCCGCCCACTGTTCAATCACCTTGAGCGTCTCGCAACTGCGTGATTCTTGAGTCACACGATGCTTAGCCATAAATTTCTTCTCGCTGACGTTTCTTTCAGCTACAAACATAACAGCCTGACCTTTTCAAGTGCAGGCCCTTTGTCTGCGCAGCGGGTTCTACTTAGCAGTCTCTATAGTTTCACACCTCTAACGTAATTCAACACTTCGAATCTTCTCAAGTGCAGGCGCTCGTTTGTTTCCCTTCCCTCTAATTTACCTTTCGGTTAACCTCTCAACACTTGATACCTTCAGCTTGAGAGTATCACGACTGCGAATTTTTCGTGTTATACGTACTCCTCATACACATACTTCATACTTCGCCTGGAATATGAAAAATTATGAATATATAATAACTACCATGACACTTGTATGCCACCTCACTACACGTATGTGTGCGGTTGTTCTATACAGTGCCATACTATCAAAGCCTTATCACCATACATAGTTCATATCTTCGAATTAAAATTACACAACAGGTTTAATTTTCATTTTAATCGACATACTAAAGCCACCTCACCAACAAACAATCAAACAAACACAATTGAAGTACTTACATTTTGTACCAAAATACTTTTTTATTAGCAGGAGTAATTGAAAGCCTTATATTTTTCCTTCCCCTCCTCCCCATCCTCTCTTGCATCTCCCAGAGGACCCCTAACACCCCCTCCTACCCTTCACCATGACCCCCACCTAACCTCTCTCCCCTCTCTTCATCCCAGGGGGTTCCCAGCACCCACCTGAGGTCATGGAGGTACCGGGCAGGTCTGGCCACCCAGATGCCGTGGGTGCGGTGGGTGACAGCGGCATTCAGCCTCCTGTGGGGGTCTGGGGGAATTGTCCTCCCCTCGGGGGTGATCCTCACCCACCCCCTCACCCCCACCGTTATGGAGAGGGGGGAGGGAGTCTTCCTAGAGGGGGGAAAGGGGGAAGGCATTTCTCCCCTCATTTTGGGGGTACCCCCCCAACACAGTTTCGTCTCCACGGCCATGGATGAACTGGTGAATAGAATATAGAATAGAATGAGGCTATAGGAACGAACCGTCTGGCCCATTCTTGGGTCGGATAATTACTTCGATAATTATTCGGTTGTTTACCCAAGTCCCATGCCGTATTTCTAGCCGCGTCAACCATGTCGGCAGCGGGATTCGAACCCGGGTCTTCCCGCTCGCAAGCAGATTCGCTCACCAGTCGACCAAGCTGATTATTATTCTAATAAATAAAATTTTATCGTTTAATTTAAACTGTTCCTTATTATGACCATTGTAATTCATGAATTGAGATAAATTTTTGAAATTGATGATAAATTAATTTGATGAGTTATCAGTTTGTGTGATGATATAAATGTTGGTCAGGATGCACGTGGTGGGTCAGGGTGCACGTGTGGGTCAGGGTGCACGTGTTGGTCAGGGTGCACGTGTTGGTCAGGATGCACGTGTGGGTCAGGGTGCACGTGTTGACCAGAAAATAACTATTGAATAAATCTTCAATTTTCAGATGTCAGATGAGTCGCTGATGTCAGCACGGTCCCCTGACCCCCCTCTCACCCCCCACGCGTACCTGACCCCCGCAACCCCCCTCCTGACGGAAGCAATGAAGGGGGGCTGCAACCCCGACATGGAGGGCTGTGACAACTTCCTCATGTTGCCCCGTGGGGAAGCCGTCGGAGTTAATGGTTTACAGGTGGGCAGTGGGGGAGTGGGGAGGGGAGTGGGGGAGTGGGGAGGGGAGTGGGGGGGTGGGGAGGAGAGTGGGGGAGTGGGGAGGAGAGTGGGGAGGGGAGTGGGGAGGGGAGTGGAGACAGGAGTGAGGAGGGGAGTGTGGAGGGAAGTGAGGAGGGCAGTGGGGAAGAGAGTGGGGAGGGGAGTGGGGACGGGAGTAAGGAGGGGAGTGGTGGGAAATTGCGTATAGTGGGATAAGTTTTAGGGTAAATTTGAGAGCAAGTTCAGGTAAAATTGAGGGTAAAACTGAAGGTAAAATTGAGGATAAAATTGAAGGCGAAATGGAGGATAAATTGAGGGTAATATTGAGGGTAAAAATGAGGATAAAATTGAGGGTAAATTGAGGATAAAATTGAGGGTAAAATTGAGGATAAATTTGAGGGTAAAATTGAGGATAAATTTGAGGATAAAATTGAGGGTAAATTGAGGGTAAAATTAAGGGTAAATTGAGGTCAAACCCAAGTGAGAACACACACTGGAAATCTCAGGTAAATTTCAATTAACGCGACGTGCGTCTGGTGATGGATATCAGGTGAGAAGATGGTGGAACTAGAGGCATCTAGGTGGATTATCCACCTTATAAATTTATGGGGATCTTGGTGACTAATCCACCTCATGGAT
Source organism: Trinorchestia longiramus (assembly GCA_006783055.1). Taxonomy (NCBI): domain Eukaryota; kingdom Metazoa; phylum Arthropoda; class Malacostraca; order Amphipoda; family Talitridae; genus Trinorchestia; species Trinorchestia longiramus. The sequence goes on from VCRD01002152.1 coordinate 8,563, forward strand.
TAATGTGGATCTTGGTGGATTATCCACCTGATGGATTAATGTGGATCTTGGTGGATTATCCACCTGATGGATTAATGTGGATCTTGGTGGATTATCCACTGGGGGATCTGGGTGGATCTTGGTGGATTATCCACAGGGTGGATCTGGGTGGATCTTGGTGGATTATCCACTGGGAGATCTCGGTGGATCTTGGTGGATTATCCACAGGGTGGATATTAATTTGTATTATGCCTTGACTGCGTCACAGAAATGGTGGAGTCGATGGCATGGTGGATATTCTGTGTAGGCATCAATTTAATACGACCTGAATAAGTGATGAGTGATGTTGCCATGAGTGATGTTGCCATGAGTGATGTTGCCATGAATGATGTTGTCATGAGTAATGTTGCCATGAGTGATGTTGCCATGAGTGATGTTGCCACGACTAATGTTGCCCTGAGTAATGTTGCTATGAGTGATGTTGTCATGAGTGATGTTGCCATGAGTAATGTTGCCATGAGTGATGTTGTCATGAGTGATGTTGCCATGAGTGATGTTGCCATGAGTGATGTTGCCACGACTAATGTTGCCCTGAGTAATGTTGCTATGAGTGATGTTGTCATGAGTGGTGTTGCCATGAGTGATGTTGTCATGAGTGATGTTGCCATGAGTAATTATGCGATGATATTCAATTACACTCCCCCTCATTAACACTCCCCCTAATTAACACTCCCCCTCATTAACACTCCCCCTCATTAACACTCTCCCTCATTAACACTCCCCCTCATTAACACTCCCCCTCATTAACACCCCTTCATTAACGCCCCCCTTATTAAAATCAAAATTCATCAATGCTGAACCCGTTTCCCCCACTACCCCTGGGGTTCAGTTCGGGAAGCCCCCCGTGCTGAGGACTGTGCTGCGCTACACAGGACCTCCACAGCACCTGCAGCAGCACCACATCGTCAGCGACCTCTTCAGAAGCCTCAGACTCAGGAGGCTCTGCCCCAGTGTTGCGGGCGAGGTTTTGGGGGAAAATCCATCTGAGTTGTGAGGGGGAGAGGTTGCTTCAGTGGAGGTGATGGTTATTTTAGGAGATAATGGTTATTTTTGGAGGTAATGGTTATTTTAGGAGGTAATGGTTATTTTAGAAGGTAATGGTTATTTTAGGAGGTAATGGTTATTTTAGGAGGTAATGGTTATTTTAGGAGGTAATAGTTATTTTAGGAGGTAATGGTTATTTTAGGAGGTAATGGTTATTTTAGGAGGTAATGGTTTTTTTTTAGTTGAGAAATGGTTGTTTCACTGGGTATAAAGGTTATTTTAAGAAGGAAATGGTTCATTCACTGGGTTTAATAGTTATTTTAGTGGGAAATGACTGTTTCAGTGCTTGTGTCAAGGATAATTGTTTATTTCAGTGTTTATTCCATGTGTGAAATGGTTGCTGCAGTGTTTGTTTCACGGATGAAATGGTTATTATAATGGGTGAGACATTAGTTCAGTGGATGAAATTATTCTTTTCGTGGTGAAAACACGTATTTCAGTCCGTGGAAAGACGAAAAAACTCTTGCTCTTGTAGCAGATGCAGAATTTTGAGCATTTGTCATTGCAGCATTCCACAGTTCACCGTCTGCTGATAAACAGAATTGCATGGAAATAGCGTCAAAATTGAGTTGAAATTGCATCAAAATTGCCTTTAAATAGCATAAAAATAACGTCAATTTTAGGTTAAAATCGCATCAACATTTTATCAGAATTGTATCGAAGTTGTGTCAAAATTGCACTAAAATTACATATGAAAAATAAGAAGAATGATACACAAACGTGATGGTCACACAAACGGCACGTGATGGTCACACTGATGTTAATTAGTGAAAAATATTAATAAAACGATGTAAAAAAATGTATTTTTAATTTCTCACAAAAAATGGCTTCGCATCTTCGATCGCAGGAGCCTTGCAAAAAAAAGTTTCGAAAATCTTTTGCATAATTTTTTAGGACTTTGCAATTACTGTAAGTTTTCTCGTATATTTTGCTGGGAAGTCTTTTGTCATTTTTTTCCAAATTTTGTTAACTTATCTTGGATAACAAACCTACTTAAATAAATAATTAAAACCTATAATAATTGTCGAGCTCTCAATTAATTAAAGTTTCACAATTGACACTTTTACCAGCCAACAACCCATAGCCAATTTTTTGTTCACATTAAAAATCATTTACAAAAATTTTTACTCTAAACGAAACAATTCTGTCTTTCCTCCCACTGATTTTGCAAAGCTTGTTTAAAAGAGAATCGAGGTTTGCAAAGTCCTCAGATACTCACAAAAACCAGTTCCACTATATAATAATACACAGTTTGTTGCTTTCTTGCTTGGTCCGTCTCTCTGTGACGCTCTTAAGGATTTAGATAGGAGGAAATTCGGTAGGGTATACATGTATTGTAAGCATTGTATTGTGGATACCAAAGGCACATCCTTCAATGTGGAAACTCCTTAACAAAGCCCGGGTCCACTGGCAAATCAAACGAACAATTTTTATAAAAAATCCGTGAATTTTCACGTGTGGGTCTACTTGTTACGACATAATGCCTGAAAAAAAACAGCCACTGAGAGTACTCTTCTTTGACTCTCACAAGTACTCTCTCAATTAACTCTTCGCTCACCCACTCAATTAAATTTTACCGCTGGTTTTCCTTCAAGTAATTATTGAACTATGTTATGGGTCAGTTATCATCCAATACACAAGATTGTACCTATTGTGTACCTACTTAAGTAACAAAGTACTTCTCACTGTGTACCAACTTAACCCTTTAGCTTCCACTGTCCTCATTTGAGGACAGGTTATAAAGGCTAAATTAGCCTAACGCCGAAGTTATTTCTTCACCAAACGAAACATTGCGAAAATTACCCCTTATATCTACACCTTTTTTATTCCCAACTTTAGAACGAAACATTCAGAATATAGGGCTAAAGTGAATGATTTCTAATTGACTTGACTTATTATACATAGTACGATGTGAGCTAATGGGTTAAGTGATGAGGTACGTGCTTTCCCGTTGCCCTACTTAAGTGATGAGGTACCTGCTTCCCCTTCGCCCTACTTAAGTGATGAGGGACCTCCTTAAAGACACTGAAGTACCTGGTCCCATTGCAAGGTCAGCTTGGAGCTTCCATCTGCTTAAGTGGATCCAAAATCTCCTCTCCGTGTGACCAGCCCTCCAGACTCTCACTCTGTTCCCTAGACTCCCACTCGCGCTCCCAGACTCCCACTCGCCTCCCCTAAATCTCCCTCTGGCCATCAATATCGGCCAAGGCCCGCTCCCATAATTTCCAATATCCTCAGTTGGAGTTGCTAAGTTTATTGCGTTGACGAAGATTGCTTACTTGCCCGAGCATGTCCAGTGGGCCCCAGTTGCTTGACTAAAGTTACCTTTATGGAGTCATAGCATAAGAGCGGTTTCAGGTTGCACTTTGGGGCCTCTCATGAAAGATTGATTAGATGTGAGCTAGCGAGATGTTATTCAGAGAGATAGAATTTCATCTGACAAATGTACTTGTGCGGCGAGGACCTGCCGCAGTGCCAGCTGCCGCGTAAATTGTGCCAGCTGTGGTACAAATTGTGTCAGGTGTATGGGAAAAAGATGGCACGACACAAAAATGCGAAAACTTGCGCTTTGAGGGATCAATTATGAAGTACAAAGTTGGGGAAATATGGGAAATTCAGAAATGCTTACGGGGATATTATTCGGGAAATGAAGATGAGATTTTTGAGGTTTAAGATGAATTGCACCTGAAAATTTTTTAAAGAAAATATTAAGCACTGTCTCTAATTTGAGATGTCAGGAACCGATCCCCAAAAATAGAATTTTAAATAAAAAATTCAAACGATAAACTAGGCAGTTGTATTGAGGAAATGAAACTATAAATGAAATGAAGGTATCACTTAATGACTAAATAATGAGCTGGAGACTAAGAAAATAGTGCTCGGAGAATGAAATTTCAGTTTGGAATGGAAAATTTTAGCTTGGAATGGAAAATTTCAGCTTGGAATAGAAAATTTCAGCTTGGAATGGAAAATTTACACTTATTATAAAAAATTTAACTCATCGACCAAAATGAAAAAAGTAAATTTATGATATTTAAAATTCATTCATTCATGAAATTACACCATGTGTCTTACCGTGTACTGTACGAGTATGTCCCGCAACCTACAACTTAAATATGTGATGAAGGTTGCTGGTGAGCCAGTTTTTTCAGGTCATTTATTCAACTCGTGCACAAACGAGAAACGTACGAAGTCAGTAAGAAATCTGCTTGAGCTGAATTCTACACGAACTTTAGTACAGCTTGTGTAAACATTGTACTTTTTGCACTCCTTCATTCACAATCGAATGTTTTATGTATTCCGTACGACGGCCAGCAGGATAAAGTGATTATACTAACTGGAAGTATCTCTTGAAGACACTGCACACAGAAGACACTGCACACGG